>CAWVNO010002902.1:178906-203906 GCA_963930645.1 Salticus scenicus | reverse complement strand
TAGTTGCTGGGGACATTCTGATACTATTTAAAAAATTCTGAGATTTATTGCAGGGTTGTTTGCAAGCCTCGTATAAAAACAATCCTAAAATAATAACAAAAGAAAAAGGGGGGGGGGGAAGTATAAAAAAACTTGGTTGAAACTAAAAATGTTCATAGTTATCTTTCTGAAAGTTAAAAAATGTATCATGTGCTGTAATAAGTTAAAAAGTAAAACATGTTACAAGTATATTGCGAATTCTGACTAACAAGGAAATATTCAAAAGGTGTCGTTTTCAAAAAACATTAAAAAATATACATGTGATTCTACTCTTCCTAAAACACCAGAAAGTGAAAAAATTATCAGCTGCAGTGAATTACAGCGACCACAAAAAATTATAAAAAATAAGCATATTTGGCGATTTCATATTGTTAGGCGATTGGTTTTGCTGTAATTCATTTCAGCCGATAATTTTTTCACTTCCTGGTGTTTTATGAAGAGTAGAATCATATATATTTTTTTTTTCAATGTTTTTTGAAGACGACACATTTTGAAGGCTTCCTTGTAAGTTATATTTTGAATTTTACTGATTGAAAATAAAATATTAAATATTTTAAAAAATCAATTTTTTCAAACAAGATTCACAAATTAAGAAATACCAGCACTGGGCTGACCTTAAATTTACTTAATTTAAGAAAAGAAGGAATAAAAGGCAAACTTAAAATGCTTAATAAAATCAAAAATGCAATTCTAGCAATTTCCAGTTATAGCTGTTAATGCGTGTGAATATTTTTGAGTGGCCCTGTAAATCTCATACTGTATTCTACAGAAAACTTTTTTCGTGCATATAAATAATAAATCTAAATTTCATTATTATATGTGCATATGTTATTAAAAATAAAATGATACTTTAAAAAAAATTAAAGAACACGCTTTTATAGAAATGTGAACTAAAAAGCACAAAATATCTATCTTAGCATTAAAATGCAGGGTAAGAGAAAATCATGTGAGTGACACACCATAATATTTACATACACTTAAATCTTTAATTAAATAATTTAGAATTTAAAAAAAACCATTTTTTAAAAAATCTCCCCTGACTGGGCTCGAAAGCTAGACCTTTAGGTTCGTAGCCCGGAGCTTTACCTCACAGCCACAGCGTTCACGAAGGGAAGTCTTTTTTTACAATATAGATTTTTTGTTTGCTCCCAGATCAGTTACAAACATACATACAGGTGAAACTAAAAAGCGTGTTAAAAAAGCACCACAGTACTGGCGTTATTAAAAAGAAATAAGTATAAAAGTTTGAATAAAAACCATAAAATGCAAGAATTCACAACAATTGTTTTGGGTAAAAGAACAATTTTATTGTAATTTAAAACTAAATTACAATACATTTTTCTAAACAACTCTTCTTCAGGTAAAGTAGGCATGAGTGCTGCAAATAATTTTATATTTATTATTTAGTGCAAATAATTGGAGACCATATACCTCAATGTATAAAAATTCTACTTTGTATCCTAAAAAATAAAAAGTTATATGTCCTTAACTCATCAAACTCTATGTAGTTTGTGTGACAGTAAGGTATAATATACTAATATACTTTGAAGAAACTTTTTTTTTTTAGAGCAACTGATTATGGCGTTTAAATGCTATCACACTTTAAATAATTTGAGTTCACAGCCATAATAAGGAATTTTTCTTTATGTCTTCAGTAAAAGAAAAAACCTAAAAGCTACATTTATTCAAAATCTGTATAGTTTGTGTGACAGTGACCTATAACATACCTATTCCCTTTCAGCTATCAACATTCAAGGTGTATAGAGGCTAACAGGTTCATTCACACACATATCTACGTACACTATTGTAAAAATAACAAAATGAATTCAGAAGCCCTTAATCTGTATAGATACACCAAAATCTCAATCTTGAATTTTTTCATGATAAAATTATTTTCTTACATAGTATACGTTCAGAAAATAAAAATCTTTAATGTACCACATATAACTTGTACTTTATTGTGTTTACACATTATTATTATTATCACTATTTCTGTAAATTCTAAGTACTTTCCAGACACTGGTGGTAGTGGATGAAATATCATGCTTTAAAAA
Source organism: Salticus scenicus (assembly GCA_963930645.1). Classification (NCBI taxonomy): domain Eukaryota; kingdom Metazoa; phylum Arthropoda; class Arachnida; order Araneae; family Salticidae; genus Salticus; species Salticus scenicus. The sequence continues at coordinate 201,813 of CAWVNO010002902.1, read as the reverse complement.
AAAAAAAAAAATTACTTTATAACATAACCACTATTTTATGCATAGATTATCAAACTTGCACTACCCTACAATATCAAACTTATGCTACAAAGAATTTAACTCTGTAAAGCAAAAACTAAGACCCTCAAGCTCTTTTAAATTTATAACTGATCCCTTGCATTTTACAAATCTAAAATAGAGACATTTTACGCCTCCAAAAAGACATAGGTAAATTCTGAACCAAACGTTGGTCTGAAATTTACCTACACTCTTTGTGACATAATTATTCTACCTTGAAAACTTCTTTTTTGATTACTCCTAACAAAAAATAACATTTTATACTCTACATACTGAAAGGAAAAGAGGAAGTGAACTTTTCAAATTTGATTATAAATTATGGTCTTAAATAACCCTGTTACACAATTAGAAAATTTTAGTAGTTTAACTAATAAATTTATATATTAGTTAAACTACTAAATACTAATATTTTACATATTATAAATTTACATTTTTTTTTTTTTTTTTTTTTTTTTTTTTTTTTTTTTTTTTTTGGGGGGGGGGCTTCCTTGACAACTTTAGATAGGTATCTAACTTCAAACACTTAATAAAAAGTATATTTTTATTTTCAAATATTGTAGAAAATCACATAAAAAAAATTACCTGGTTTTCATTTCCAATGCTTTACTTGGAGAAAAAAAAATTGTTTCTGCTTCTTTGGTCATCTACATAAGGATATAGAATGCATAATAAAGGCCTGTCTTCATTCTTTATTGTAATTTCATTCTAACAAAATACAATACAGTCATTTAAATAGTACAGCATTCTTAATTGCATCCCCCCCCCTAGAATTATACTACGTCAATATCAGTTATTTTCTTAAAATTATTAAACGACTAGCACATAGAGAAAAATATTTGGTTCTTATTAAATATTAAGATAATAAAGTATAACAGAAAGCTAATCGCTTCCAAAACTTAGAAATGTATATTATTTTTATTTATTTACTTATTTGCTTAAGAAAAATTTATTTTAGCATCTTAAACAAGTATTCCAATACTAAGATTATAATTTTTTATAATTATTTTAATTCATAATTTCTCATGTTATACACATTTATTTATTCAATGCAGGATTGGCAAGTTTTTGACAATTGTCAAAAGCCTAAAATTCTATACAAAGAGCATTCTGAAACAATTTTTTGCAACAAATTTATATCTACAGTTTATTATATTTTCCTAATTTTTGGTTTTAGTCCCTTTAATAAATTTTAAAACATTTTTAGATATTAAAAGCCACATGTCCCAACAAAAATTTCAAGTTTGATTTTTGTCAGTAAGCTTCTTTGAAAACAGAAAATAATTTTAGGATACTATTAAATATAGAATGAAAAATTATAAACAGAAATATACATTAATAAAATAACCTATGCACTAACTCCTTTTAACTTAAAAAAAAAAAAAAAAAAAAAAAAAAAAAAATGTATTTTAATCTCATACTGTTACTTTTAGCATTTCACATCATTCTAGTTGTTTCCTCTTTAGAGTAATTTCAATGGAATTACATTTATGCGTTATAAATTTTAACAATTGGCTAGTTATAGTGTAAAACAGTAATTCTGAATTTAGGGGGAAAATTCTGTTATTGATTTCATAATTGATGTGTCTGCTTTCGAAAATACTTTTAATTTACTGTAATTGAAAACCCATTGTATTAACAAAATTCAATTTTTTTTGATGTAAAATCAGAGATTGAAATATTCGTAAGTTTTTAATTAATTAGATGGAAGCAATCCAATCAAACTGTAAATTATCCGGCATTGACATTCGTAGAGAGTAAGCTAATTATTTATAGCTGAACAATTCAAAAAGAAATTATTTAATGAAAGCCAGTATAAGAATATTAATTAATACTCTCATTGTGGTCAGAGTTCCAAATATAAATGCAATTTATTTTTGCAATAAAAGACAAGAACAAGATTTTTGTTTTTTAATCAAACTAAATTTAATATTGCACATTCTATACGCTTAAACTTCTTTGTGATTTTGTAGCATAAATTCAAGTCCCGAATAACCACAATTTTTCCAATTAATGATTAATTTTAAGACCAAACAATATATTAATAACTTTTAAGTAGGTATTAAAACATTTATGGGGGGCAGAAAAATCAGAAAGGAAATCGAACAGAAACATCATTTAAAAGATGATGATTAAGCATGCAATTACTTTTAGATTGAATAAAATAAAGACATAATAAAAATTTTACACTAATCCATTTAAATAATTAACATTAAAATTAACTTACCTATTACAAGTACAAACAAGGAACACGAACAAAAACAGTATTAAACCAGCGCCATTGCATTCACCACAGAATAAACAAAACCAGACCAGAAGAGAAGAATGCGGTAACCATAAAACCAATGCCAAACTTGGCTTTCTCAAGTCAAACTCGTCGTTGCTATGGTTACAGGCATGAAATTCCGCGATTTAGTACAATGGATTCTCCCAGGGGCTGTTTTGGCGCTGGATGTAAATTTCCAACTGCTTTATCTGTATATATCTATAATCTGTGACTGTAACAACGATTGCTCTGAGCATCGCAACCCGAATTGCTTTGTTAGTGTTACGCGGACGAGCAGCGAAATGGTGGCATCCAAGAACATGCATATGTGTGAAATAAGTTGAACTACAGTATAATGACCAAATTAGAGTACATTTTTAATGTATTACCATTAATAGCAGTTGCAATTACTCACATGCAAAGGTTTAGATTATGCTAAATAAATAAGGATATAAACGGTACTAATTATGACAATTTATATTCTACAATTTTTCAAAATTTAGAAAAACGATTTCAAAATATGGACTGCCTCGAATTTCAACGACATGCGGTCAGCGTAGTGATTCTGTTGGAGATTGCACGAAATACGGTTATACACAAAGCGCATGCCAATGCAACTACAAACCGAACAGATATGTGTCTTGTGAAGATACCATCGTTTGTTCTCTACAATAGAATAACAGCTTACTTTAACATTTGAAACTGAAAGAGTTAATTTATTTCATCCTTTCTTTTTTCTTTTTTATCTATTTCTTTTTTTTTCCTTAATGAATGGTCTGTACTTATATCAAAGATGGAGAACTAGCGCACAGTTCGTACCGCTTTCAATGAAATAACATTCTTTACTTCTTAATCCGTTAGTAGTCGCTAGTTCGTCGATTTGCCGCCCATCCTTCAGTAATGCCAGATTTTTTTATTCAATTGCCACCAAAAATTTTTAGAAGTAACATTTGATATACATAAAACGCGAATAAAATCGAAGGAACGTCGATCACATCACTTCTTAAAATTATTGGTGAGAGTTAAATAAAAAGTGCGCAATCTGTAATAGGTGGCGCTGTCTATAGCGACTACTAACTGGTTAAATCAACGATACTACAGATAGAAAAATTTCTTAAACAAATTCCGGAGTGAGTTCTGCGCCCGTGTTCCATCACTGTTATATAAATAGTATTTATTTATGTTTTGAACTTATAACACTATTTTATATTTTAATTTATTTTTTCAATACATTTTCAATGTAGCATACCTGTATCCTATAATATCGTTGAGCTTGTTCTTAAGTTATCACTCTTACACAATATCTATCGAGTATATAAAAAGTAATATTTTCGTATCGATTTATTACAGTACTTTCAAGCGGAAACCAAATTTTATATTATTTATATTCAAATATAAATATTTTATAATACAGTTTAATATACCGGGGGATTCAAAACAGATGTTACAGTGATTATCTCGTTAACTAAGAAATATAGAAAAATACTTCTAGGTAAAAAATTGGTTCAAATTAAGAGCAGATTACATACACAGATGGCATTTTTTTTGCACAAGGGATGTATACATTATTAAAATACGAAATTTAATTTTTATACGGTCCCTCCTATCATATGACTTACATTTAGAAAAATATTCTCCTCGCTCTAAGAAGAAGAAAAAAATATCATCTCTCTAAGTCAAAATCTCTTCGAGTTATTACAGTTTGAAAATGATAACTATAACCACTTTTTTTTTTCAATTTTGGCATCAATTTTTCGACGCCAAATAGCTCTCTTTAGGGGGTTAGCTATGAAATGAGAAAAATTAAAGAAAGATCCTACATTTTAAAATAGAAACTAAAATCGTTCAAACATATAAAATCAACAGTTTTAAGAACTTAATGCACATTTACATTATTCCATTTTGTTAAAAAAAAATAATAGTTAAATTTCTTAGGGGGTCACCTGGAAATTAAAACACATTAAGAGAGGAAGAAAATTAAAAGGCTTAAAAAACCGTGTGAAATTTTGGCACTTTATTTCATTTTACCACTTTCCATCATGGTTGCAAAAATTTAATGACTTCGGCTCTTTAACAATTCCATCAAGGTTGAAAAGTGTTAAAGATTTCGATTTGTCTGTTTGTCCATCCGTCTTTCTTTCTTCTGTCTCTCCGCGCTCTAACTCGCGCAAATATTCATGGAATTTCCAGAAACTTATATATGTTATATGAGCTCATTATCGGGTGTTCCATATGGAAAATGAAGTTAAGAACTCTGCGAGCTTGTGTGCAGTGACACCCGAAAGTATTCTAAAACATTGCGTTCTATGAGAGATATTTTTATAAAACATATTTTAATACCTTTAATTTACGCATATATAATTATAAAATTGAAATATGTTATTCAAGTTTAATATCGGATATTTTCTATAGAAAACGGAGTAAATACCATGACTGGTTTGTATTCAAGGACACCCGAAAGTATTCCAAACCGCTGAGTTCTATAAAAGATATAATAAACCAAATTTTAATTACTTTGCATCAATCTTAATGAAAATAAAATATTTTATTCATATGCACAGAAGAATGCTTTCTATAGTGTGCAGCATAATTAGCACTAGATTTACAAGGCACACAAAAATATTTAGTTACGTTAAAGATTGTTATTGGACATTTGCTGGAATTGAGTTTTCGTTTACGGTAAACGTTTGCTGATAACCTTTAACTGTAAATACGATTTCAGTTTGCATTTTTTTTTTCTTTTTTCTGACTGTCCGTCTGCCCGCCCCAAGCGTCCGTAAATATTTTCAGAAAAAAAAAAAAAAAAAAAAGGATATATGCTGTTTACGTTTACTATGGCATATTCCCTACTTAAAATGGCATTAATTGGTCCTCTAAAAATGATTTATATTCAAAAACGCACAAAAAATGCCAATGCATTGCGTTTTGGGACAGACATTCTTATAAATTACATTTAAATAACTTTATACTGTAAAAATCATAAAGAAATTCATATTTATTCTTAATATTGTAAAATAATTTTTTGCTTGGAATAGGATATGGTATTGATGTAAAATTCTAGAGATGGGCATTCCCGTTCTTTATCAAGAACGAGAATGAACAGTTCTTTGAAAACTCGGAACGGTTCTGCAGAACTGTTCTGAACGGGTCTAATGGAGAAAACCAACCGGAAATTCAGAATGAACGGTTTCCGGTACCCTCCCTGAACTGTTCGCTGCGTTCTGCCGATAAAATGTGCATTGGCATTTGTCTTTCACTAGAGATCGTTCTTTTCGAAATGAGCTGTTTGTATTCCTTAATTCAGCACTTCTGCTATGAGAAAACACAGATGTCCTTAAAGAATATGTGAAACATCGAGATTTTTTTCTCTTTTTAATTGCACTTGTAAAACACGTGGTTCAAATTTAACTGGGAATATGTAGATTTTATTTTATTTCGTTTTATAGAAGGCTAAAACACATTATAAACATTTGGTATCTAGAATTCAAGCACAGAGTAAGGAAATTGATTTTTCCGTATATATTGTTATTTAAATTGGTAATTAATTTTATAAATTTCTTTATTAACTTTAAATTTTCTAAAATCTATTTTTAATTTCTGAGGAAAAATGGAAACAAAAACGCATGTAACTTTTGTTTAAAAAAATAAATAAGCATGTTCATTAAGATTTATAGACAATAAGATATTATGAACTTGTCTATAAACATAATATAAACATAGCATAACTTTTGAGTATGGAAAAGATCCATTATGAAAAGACAGTAGTGTATGCCCTTAAATTCAATCGGTCGTCTATCTATTTATATATACATATGGGCATAAACAAAAATGACCGTTCGAAAATCTCTCTCTTTTTTTTTATAATTTAATTAAATAAACCGTTAAAACATTTATTTTGTTCTATTTATTTATTTTTTATTTTACAAGCTAAATACCTATATTCATATTTATACGACAGAGTGTGTCAGGAATGTTTACTTTCAGTTATATTTATATATGAATGTGTTGGATTCTTACAAAAATTTCGACTTCCGACGTATTTACACGTTTTAAAATGTCTTAAACACGATTTGACCAAAAAAAAAAAAAAAAAAAAAAAAAAATACATAAATAAATAAAATAAAATCTCCGTTCATCTATGTGAGTGACAAAAAGTTTATGATCTCTAGTTTATGTTCTCTAGATCAAGAACTAATACACATAACTTAAAAAATTATATTTAGTTGCATCTTGACATAAATTGGTGACAATCAAACTCTCTTTTATATCACCCAACAAGCAACGTTGATATGATGCGATTGCCCCCATTTCAGGAAAAATTTTGTCAGCTTCTATAGTATAAAATTTCACAAAACTTAATACTTGAAAGCGCTCTTATGAAAACTATGTATGTCAAAATAGGTATATATCGGCTGGCAGGTGAATCATTTAAACTGTAATTTCCTCCGTATATGGAAAGGTTATATCTCAGCATCTAAAGCGTATAAGCATCAAATTTGATATGTGAGCTGTCTATTATTACTGTCAGAAAAAAGAGACTACTTAAAAGCATTTTTTTTCCCTTTTTTTTACTCGGTAACACGAAAAATATATACAAAAATTAAAATTAAAATAAAATTGAGTGAAAACGTGCAAGAGAAATGGAAAAATGAATTTTTCCCATTTCTTAACATTGAAAATTAATTATATTGTCAAAATAATTGGCAACAAGTTGAAAAATATATTAAAACTATGGTTCAAAGTAAACCGTAAACAAAATTTAAAGTAATGAATATAGTAACCGTTGCTAGGGAACGCAATCCAGTTACCGTATGTTTTTATACAGGTCAATAGACATTAAAGAAAAAGTGTCCCTAAATTAAGTTTTAATTTTTAAAGAATTATTTATTTATTTATATTCCAAATTTTAACAACGGCATGATTTTTTTTTACACAGTCGAAATTTAAAATGATAATGACCTTCGTCACATCAAACGAAAACGGTGCATTAAATTTATCTTCAACATATAAAAACTAAAACGATAGGTTAAACTTTTTCATCAAATAAAATTGAAATTTGTTCCGATGCAATAAGATATGTACAAATAAGCATGAAATGAAATGCGTTTCAGAGTATTAAATCTATCTTCATCAGATAAGCAATACATAATTTCGATTATAAAATTACAACGCTATTTCGATAGATAAAATTATTACAATAGACTTAATCTATTATAATCTGATTGAGCTGAGACGCATTTTCATTATTATTATTATTATTATATATATATTTTTTTCCCTCTCTCTCTCTCTCTCCAGATAAAATTAAAGGGATGCACCCTGTATTTATCGTATAAACCGATTCAATGTATCATCACCGAATGAAATTGAAATACGTTTCAATATAATAAATCTGTCATCATCAGATAAAAAAAAAAATTGAAACACGTTTCGTTACTTAAAAACTGTCTTCATCAGATTAAAATAAAATGAAGAGTGTTTCTATACATTAAATATAGCTTCTTCATTTAAAGTTAAACGAACAACGCGTTTTGAAATATTTTCATCAAATCAAATTTTATTGTAATCAATGAATTGAATCTATTTTCACTAGATTAAACATGTTTGTTCAAATAACTTTTTGTTTATGACAATAATAATATAAATGTAATTTGTATAATAATTGATAAATTAGACTTCTTTAAATGTAAAAAATTCAAAAACCTCAAAATTAAATTTAGAAAAAGAATTATTTATTTCGGTCCACTGCCCGACGCAAGAACGTGAAATAAAATAAAATAAAATTAAAATAAAATTCATTAAATTCAAATCAAAAGAGTATTTCAATTTTTATGCAAAAGAAAACAAATAACAAAATAATATTTCCCTCCACATCTATGCAGTGAAAAATTTATTTTCCAGAAAAAGGCTGGATTAAATATCAATATATCGTAGAATATTGATATTTCTTTAATAACAGGATAACGATATTTTAAATCTTATTTCATTGATATATCCCTTTTCTCACGTTATGTTTTTATTACACGATATTTCAGAACAATTTCCTAAAACAAATAAATAATCCCTCGCATAATATACAGACGTAAATCAGTACTTATTGAAAGCCATCTGCTTTGATTATCGCGCGAATAAGTGCAAAACTTTTCCGACGCAACGCTTAGCGCGTTTTCCTTCTATCCCTCAAGAAGGAAATACTATCCTCCTTTTCTGAACTGTTCACCTACTCGCAAGAACTCCACTGTTCCGAGGTTCCCACTGTTCTCCATTTGCTCGGGATCATCTGAGCTGTTTATCTGCTCATTCTGTTCAGTTCAGTTCTCCTGTTCCGACTTGTTCCGCAAACTCGACTGATTTCTACCTCATTTTTAAATGAACAGATTTTCTATCGCCGTCTCGCCAATCAAGCGATATTCTATTTTTTCATAGAACTCCATAGTTAATACTAATAAAGGCTGATTGCCTGGCAACCTTTTTTCCCCCGATTAAAACCAACATCCATGTGAAGCAATCATACACAAGTGAGAGATAAATATTCTTTGTTGCATTGGCGAAAGTGAATAGGAAATGGCAAAGTGAACGGTTCTTCTTGGCGAAAGTGAACAGTTCTTTCGGTTTTTCGTCCAGAACTGTTCAGATGAACCGTTCTTCATTCTTTTACCCATCCCTATAACATTCTATATCATGGGGGTTACTGCTCTTCTATTTAATTATAGCGCCTACATTTAATTAAAACAAAAATCAAGTCTGTTATTAATTTCTCTGAAACTTACAAATCTTGATTAACTTTTCAAGTAGCAACTAGATATGGAATCAAAAGTACCAAATTTGAATTTTCTGCATTTATTTATTGTTAAATGATGCTGAAAATTCATACATATACAGATCAACCACTAACAATTTGACTTTCGTATTCAGGACGCCTCTAAACGCGATATTATACAGAAAAAATCAATCTCCAAAAACTACTTTGTATGGGTATGAGAAATTAATTTTCCGTTCTGTGTCAGCAGCGTTTTTCGACATAAAAAAAAAAAAAAGTAGCAAATCACTTATGCCAATTACATTTAAGAATTTTTTTTTTTTTTTTTACCTACATTTTTGGTAGTCTTACATATTGTCTATAAACTATTTACACATGACTTTGTGTACGTAAATTTAGTGTTATATGTAAAACACGTAACACAAAATGAAATGAACTTCCTGCAATTCCCAAGTATAGCTTCAATATATATCCAAACACTCTGAGTAACCCTGATGGATGCTTGCTATACCACAATCTGCACAAAACATGCATTTATGTGTATAAAAATTTTTTCTTTTCATTTTGATTAGAGAAGCCTATAGATGTCACAATGTACATGAGTGTCGTGAAACACGACATCGTGTTTAATTAATTTTAATCACACTTTCATTAAATTTAGCAAAATCAAGTTATTATTCAATATGCAGGCTAAATTTCCTTTAATTCAACTCTTTCCGTTTACCCCTGCACGTTTGCCTCACAGCAACGTTCGAAATTTTCTCCTTTGGTTCTTCTCACCGGACCCTCATGTCATCCCGGTAGTGTAGATGTTCCAGCGCTCCCCTTTTAGCGATCGCTCGCTCCTATTGGCTGAGCAGCATCGTGACGTTTTTGGGGTAGCGGGTTTGCGTCTGCCGGGAAGTTCTAACACACAGAAGAGGACTTGCTATGGCTTAAGAAGGTCGGACATCTCCGGTGGTCGCGCTTTACGCGCGCCACGTGCCGTTCTCGCGGCGTTGTCGCGTGGAAATAGTCAATTAATAAATAAACCCATTAGTATTTTAAAATAGACGAACTTGTAATAAATTAATGCTATAGTTTGAAACAATAGCTTGAGACTCATCATTTAAGGAGACTAGAATATAATTTAATACAATTATCGCGACGATGTACTTGGATTGGACTTACGCCATATGCCTAATCATACGGAGCAACTTGGAAGATGTTGGAGACGCCGACACACGGATCCTGACCCCAGTCCTGCAAGAATGTCATAATAAACATCTTGATCTGCATTTCTTGTCTCTATTCGTTTTACTTCCAGCATTCATGGTAAGGTCTTTTTATTATTATTTCTTGACATCGGACTGCGTGACTCATAGCGATGTTTTTTTTAAAAGAACCTGGATTCACAAATGAATTCTGAATGTACTGAAGAACTCTCTATTTAAGTCGAACTTGACGGAACTATTAATTAAAGCCTTTGTGCTAATTACTTAGACATTTTAAACTCTTATATTACCTAAAAAAATTCAGAAAGCCCAATTCCTATTTATGACACGAATTTCTATTTATGACAATGAGAAATTTTGCTCACAAATATAATGTATTTGAATTCTCTTGAATTAGCCTGTACTACCCTTTGCCTGATTGCAACGAATAGCTGAATGTAGCATCGCTGTATAATACGAATTTAGAATATCGAATTTGGACTTCCTGCTACTACTTGTTTTTGAGATATGCTAATAACACACCCACACACACACACACACACACACACACAGAGAGAGAGAGAGAGAGAGAGACCAACCTCTAAAAACATGATTTTTTAAACTCAAATAATCAGAAAACATGCGAATATAACAAAAGCTAATTTTCTGAAATTTTAGTCAAAAACAACACTTTCTCTATACCATGTGTATTAATAAGATAATGTATAAAGGAAAAGAAAAGAAAAATGAATTTGAAAATTCCCTTTTAGTACATAAATTATTCTTAATTTTATTTGTAAAATTATCAAAGAGTGTTCTCGTGTGTATTCACTAGGGGAAAAAGAGACATTACAGACTAAAATAGCCGTCTTTCTCTAAATGAAAAGGATCCCCTCCCACAACGCTGATTAATCTGACTTATTAGAAAAGCTACATTAATTGCAATTTCTCACTTTTTATACAACCGCTTAAGATTTGTCGAAAAATGTTAGAATTTTCAAATTGCAATAACGCAGCGAAATTTTCACTTAGAAACATGATTTTTTTTCCTCCTTAGACTGAGGACAATTTTTTTCTAAATATAAGTCATATGATAGGAGAGGCCGTATAAAATTTACATTTCGCATTTAATATGCTTTGAACAAAAAAATGCCATACTTGAAATCTAATCTTAATTTGCACCAATTTTTTAATTGGAAGTATATGTTTCCATCTTCCTTAGTTTACGAGATAATCGCGATAACATCAGTTTTGAATCACCAGGTATATGCACAATCAGAAAAAGAAAAAAAAAAACCTTCCCCACACCCCACTCTCCTAATTTCGCTGTAAGTTGTCCTAGAAACATGTGGCTGGTACCAATCGATTTGTAATAATTTCTAGTTTTCAATGGTACAGTAAGAATTTCCTTAGGTGGTCGTCTACCTAGTAAAACTGGCAACTTCATCGTTTTCAATGGTAATGCCCATTTTTTATAATTTATTTGAATTATTTAGATCAAATCATCGCGTAAAATGGCATAGTTTATATATTTTCCTCAATTTTGCATAGAGTTATAAGCTGTCAAAGTATGGGGATGTTAATGTTAAATGTATGCGAGAAACATTAATTCAAAAATTGCCAAAAATTTATTGGGTTCAAATTCTGTTTTTTTTTTTTTTTTTTTTTTTTTTTTAATGCCTTAGAATGAAGTGACCCATACATATTCCATGCATACTTTTGACAAAGTTTTTTTTTTTTTTTTTTAATTACGAAAAATATTAATAAATTCATTTCTAAAAAAATATGAATTATCACCTATATTAAATTTTTGCATGAATATAACGGGAATTATCAAAAACATGGGTTCCCAAATATACAGCTCATTCCTAACTTTTTTTTTTTTTTTTTGAGTTACAGTGATATTTCATTTTTTACAGCTGTTATGGAGCCGTCACTTGTTGTAATCTGTGTTCTCTGTGAGTAAATATTTGTATGTCCTGACGAAAAACTATGAAAATTTACCTTTATGTTATTCGTATTGTTTTCTAAGCAACATTTCGATGTTTAATATACAAATTGGCTTATTTTTGTAAAATTATCGCTTTTCAGGTGAGAGATTGTAAAAGAATTTCAAAAGAAAAAATCCCCCGCCTCTATGTCGCTGAAAAAATATAAAAAAAACTAGTTTGCATATTCGTATTTGACTGTATATGTGACGCTGGTATGCATAAATCTCAGTGGCATTTACTACATCGATTGCTCAAGACAAAACTTTAATGAGTTAGCTGCAAATATGTAATATAATTTTGTTTTGTAATGCAAAGTTTCAAAAAAAAAAAAAAAAAAAAAAAAAAAATGCGTAAAGGTGTGGTTTACGTTGCAAGATAGAAATACAGAGCCGCCGACCTAATCCGGCAAGTTGTTAGTACTGCCCCTTTTTCTACACCACTTAATTTTTAGAGTATTTGTTGTCTTCATTCATCGTAAATATATTTAAACAGAATTACTCTAAAATTTAAGTGGTGTAGGAAAAGGGGCGGTTCCATCAATTTGCTGGATTTGGTTGGCAGCTCTGGGAATATACCCGATCCTGAAAGGTTAAGTCTTTCTTTTTAAATATTAAATTACTTTTCCTAGTTTCTCACTGCTAAAATTCTATTTTAAGCTAGCCGTCCTTTTTTTATTTTTATTTATTTATTTATTTATTTTTACTTGTGTGTTGTAGGGGCCGTACACCTTAAGTTAAATGTCATGTTTTTTTTTTTTTTTTTTTTTTTTTTTTTTTTTTTTACAAAAGCAGTAAGGCGAGATTTATTGTTTAAAAGAGCAATACTCAGTCAACAATACTTATTTTTTTCTTTAATTATTATATTTAAAATTCAATGATTTTGATAAGATTTTTTTTTAAACGAAGATTAGTTACTGATAGATGAACAAATTTTTTATCCTCCTTGTGACTCCCGTTAACGAGGTTCGAATGTATTAGTATACTTTCATAATTTATCCATGCTTGCCAACATCCTAATTAATATTCCGTAGTATTTTTAGCCCGGCCCCTTTTTTCATTCCAGTAACTTTTTAGAGTTATATTCACGAAATTCAATTACGATTAAATAAGAAGAAAACTTCTCCAAAAAGATACTGATTTAAAAGAAAAGGCGGGTCTAAAAATAATATAGAATATTAATTAGTATGTTGGCAAGTACATACTTACCGGCATCCTCATTAATATTCCGTAGTGTTGTTAGTCCCGCCTTTTTCTGACACTCTTAAATTTTTATCGTAATATTCTCCATGTGCAATTATATTAAATAGGAAGAAGAATACTCAAAAAAGATACCGGTGTGAGAAAAAACGCAGGGCTAACAATACTACGGAATAATAATTAGCATGTTTGCAAGTATGCAAGTATGTTTAGCTATTTTTAATTACATGTGATACAACAGTTTTGTTCTTCTTGTAAAGTTAAAAACTATATTTCACACCCGAAAGTATTCCGTGTAATTTAGGTATAAATAAAAAATACAGAGGGTAGGTTTGATGCCTGGCTTAATATTGTGTTAGATTTCGTGGGATCAGGTTAAATTTACCTGTAACGGCGATTGTTGAAAACGTAGGAAGTCCCGTGGACGAGCAGAGGACTGGTGGCTTCCCAGATCGTATAGATAGGTCAAATGAGTTCAGCTACTGTATAATGAGACATCTCACTTGTAAATATCACAGTTGCCAAAATTTCCCTGTTTTCCCCATTTATCTGATGTCAAAGGAGGCACTATTAAAATTAGTCACCTGATGGATGAGAACTATACTTTCACAAGACTTAATGTTTTTTCGTAATAGTTAATTATTTAGAATACCTTTAGGGGAGCGTGAGCTGGGTTGTAAGAGTTTTTAGAAAATTAAATATACTGTGAAATATATTTTCGTTTTCCTGCATATAATTGCTGTTTTCCATAGCATACATAATCATCTATTATATTCATAAAAAAAAAAAAAAACTTTAATTAATAATGCTAATTTTAGCACTTTTTTTTTAAATTATTATTTGCCCCGGATTTGGGACTAATTGTAATACACGAGGGACAAGTTCTAACGGATACAAAGAGAACCCTAACAATAAAAACGACAATGTTTCAAAATGTTTTTTGTTATTATTCATTTATTAATTTAATGAAAAAAGGCAATTGATAACTAACATTAAATTATAACCTTCTTGGTGTAGTAACAATGAATTATATCAAATGGATTATAGTAAAATAAAGATAAAATTGAAGATAAAATAAACATAGAATTTAATCTTAGTCAGAGTTGAAATTAATTCAAGCAAATGATATTTTGTTCCCTTTCATGCATTTAATGTGTGCTCATATTTTGCAAATTAAGCATTATACCCATTCTTCTGCCACACAGAGAATTTATCAGAGTTCGAATTTTCCGCCCTGTTTTCAGGACACTCTCAATGATGAGAAATGTCTGCTTTTTTTCTATCACTATTTTTATGCAATATTCTCTAATTTGTAATTAAATCGTGATTATAATTCGTGATTAAATAATCAAGGCACTATATTATAAAAACACAGAAAATATTTCTGTATAAATAAAGTAGTGGCAAAGAAGACAATAATTTTTCATTTGTGAAAGTTTCCTGAAAATGTGCGGAGACTTCAAGCTCTGGCTGTAGGCATCTCCACAAGCCACTCCTCTAACATGTTAGAACATGCCCCAAAATTTTGTTTCAACTTGCCCCATCGTATGATTTTGGACATTTTGTTTATATAATATATATATATATATATATATGTATATATATATATATATATTATATATACATATATATAACGATTTATACAAAAAAATAAACTCGTATTTTTTACTCAACACACAGACTGAATAAATAGCTATGAACATTTCTTTAAAGTATAAATTAACATACCTTTAATCAAAATTTACGAAATATTTTTTCCCCTAACTAGCTAAAATGAAGCACGTGAACAGAACCTCTCATTAACCATTTTTGTCGAGCACCGATTGTGCTTACATTAGAAATCGCGCCATAAGAATTATGTTTATAAAAACATTTAATCACAAATGTTGCACACCATTTCGTAAATTGCGTGTTACTTCTTACCCCTATGACAACTAGCCCCACGCTCCTCTATCTATATTTTTTTCAAAATTGTAAAGGACAAAGGTAGTTTAAATGAATTTTAAAAATCTAGGGAACAGCCATGTATCATCATTCCCTATTACCTGCCGGTGTATTCTTAGAAAATTAGCATATTTTTCTGGACATTGGTATATACAATGCTTGAGACGCCTTTACAAAATTTGTAAATATCGTCAATTTTCTCCATATTCCCATCTATGGCTTATTCTCCCCAGTCTTGAACCACTTTGACATAAGGGTAACTTTGACATAAAGGACACTTTGACATAAAGGTGACACTTTGACATAAAGGTAAAATATAGTTTCTTGCTAAAGACATAACGGATTCTGGATTACAATCAAAAACATTTTAAGACTTTTAAAAAAAAGTGTCAGAGCATCTTATTTAAGTGAGAATCTATTTTTTATCTGTCTAAATGCTTCAACATAAAATGCTAAACATAATACCCGAACGGATTTTTTACTTTATGCTGTAGGATTTTCGATATTCATTATTAAATCAATCGCATCGAGAGAAAGTTTTTTTCTTTTTTTTTCGAGGGACAAGAGGTTTGCTTCGGATACCATAATTTCTAAGCCGTAATATATTCAGGAACAATGAAATTTAATGCTATGCACTTACAAACAGTGTTGCCAGATTTGGGGACTTTTTTATTCAAATCTCACCAATAATTTTGAGAAGTGATATTTGCTATACATAATAGACGTTTATCTTTCGAAGTGCTTAGGCAACCGTTACAATTAAAATTTATTGGCGGGGGTTGAATAAAAAAGTCCCCAAATCTGGCAACACTGCTTACAAAGTTTAGAAATTTTATCTTTCAGTCATTACTCATTCCGTTTCAGCATTTTATCTTCAGATTTGTAAAAATATACTTCTGATATAAATTGCTGAAACAAGTTCTTTTACTCTAGTCGGAAGAGTGGATTGATTTCTTTTTCCTTATAAACAGGCCGCCATTTTGAAATTAGATGATCGACCAAGTTAATGAATAAAGTTGATTGAGACATTGCTAGGAGTATCTACCGCGTGATCCAAAAGTCACTAGACCTTTGAAAACCTTATAATTATTAAACTATTTACAATAAAGCGATGCTGTTTGCAGAGAAATGTTTAGAAACGTGGGGGAATTTTGTTTTTAATGAAAAAAATATATCGCATATTAGTTATAATTTTCGTCAGTAGGTGGCGCTAGAGTTCCATGTAGAATACAATCTTCTCATGCGTTAAATAAGGAGATGAGTTAATTGTGCATTATCTCATAACATTTCAAACAGTTTCTGTCACAGGTGAACAATATGAAGCGCTAATAAAATATAAAGTCATCCCTAACTTACAAGAGAGGAAAGCACTCCATTCTATAACATTTATGCATGATGGAGCGCGACCGTACATAGCTACTCCTGTCACGACACATCTAAGCATTTGGAGACAACCATGTCCTTAATCGATGTTTCCCACACGAATGGCCCCCAAGCAGGCCCATATTATCGTATGGGCAAACCGGTACTTTACTCAGGGGCCCCAGGTATTAAGACGTCCCCAAAATCCATAATATTAAATTGCAAAATATTTCTCTTTATTTCAATGAAAACTTAAATAGATATATAGTCGAACCTCGTTAACGTGAAAACTGTTAACATGAATTACTTTTAACATGAACTGAAGATTAGTTTAGTCATATGAAGATTAGTTACTGATAGTATGAACAGATTTTTTACTCCCCTTCAGATTCACGTTAACGAGGATTGACTGAAGTATATGATAATTTTCCTGAGAGAGTGCTGAATTTTCATTTGAGTATATTTTCTTTTTCCGTTTCTGCTGGCTCATCTAATGCCTAAATTGTGAA
Organism: Salticus scenicus; assembly: GCA_963930645.1. Classification (NCBI taxonomy): domain Eukaryota; kingdom Metazoa; phylum Arthropoda; class Arachnida; order Araneae; family Salticidae; genus Salticus; species Salticus scenicus. Next base: position 184,538 of record CAWVNO010002902.1, on the reverse strand, counting down.
CCCTCTGGCCCTGAACCAAGAAATGCCGGGTTCGTGTCCCAATCAGGCAGTGGTTCGAAATTAGTTTTATTCAGTAGATGCCACTCTAATTAATCCTAGTGTGTAAAAAATGACAGTGCAGCGACAATCCAAAGCTGACAAATCTATGTTTGCTAAATTTATAAATCATATCCCATTTAGTGTCATTTAAACATGTTATACAACGATTTTTTGTTCTCGCCTGTCAGGCACGATATCATGAGGGGATCAGTAGAACAAAGCAGTTTCATATCAATTGTGTCATTGTTTTTAATTGTATAACATTAATAGTAATTAAAAGTGTAAAAAATATTAACATACTTTATCATTTAACCTCGAAAATATTGTTTACGCATATTGTACGTAAGACTCATCATCTGTGTTTTATAAATAATGTTGCTAGAGTTTCAAGGGGCCCACAAATTTTCCTTTGCCCAGGGCCCCAATCTGTCATGATCGGGGCCCGCCCCCAGGCTTTCCAGATCTTATACCTTGTGACTTCTGGATATGGGGTTACTTGAAGTCACGTATGTATAGAGATCGGCCTACGTCTTTGGCGCAGTTAAAAGAAGCTATTCGCTACCATGTGCCAGGTATACCCTCTGACATGCTTTTTAACGTTGTGCAGGGTGTCTTCGATCGTCTGACGGCTGTAATTATCAGCGATGAGAATCAAATTGAATAGATGTAGGTACTCAAAACACATCAGTGACATTCATATCAGTGACCTGTATTATAATTTTATATGTCTGTTAATTGAACTCCAGCGCCATCTTTTGGTCAAAAATGTAAATAATATTAATATATTGTTTATCATTTAAAAGAAACCCCCCCCCCCCCCCGTGTTTCAGAGCATTTCTGTGCAAATCGCATTATTTTATTATAATTAATTTAATAATTATAAGGTTTTAAAAAGTCTAGTGACTTTTGGATGACCCGGTACATACCAAGTTTTAAGCAAATCAATCCATAAATGCTTTTTTTATGGGAAATTTTCAATTGGCCGCAAATTGAAACAAAGTAACGGATCAGTTTGGATAATGAAGTCATCCACAATATTTGCCAAATTAGTCCTTTGTCCCACTTTGTCCGAATTGACTGATTTTTTTTTTTTTTTTTTTTTTTTTTTTTTTTTTTTCTGTAATAACAAATTTTCAAGTGAACTCGTGATTTCAAGTGGCCCCGCTTTTGAAATAAAATGTGTGATGAAGTTGTTTTAAGAAATTTTAGGAATATGTCCAGAGTCGAGTAACTGATCGAGATCTGAATGAAAAAGAGATATAAGGAATTAACCTAATAGCAATTTACTCTATTATATGACCCGCCTTTCAAAAAAAAAAAAAAAAAAAAAAAAAAAACAGTAGCCATATTTATTAGTTGAATTCTAGTAGCATTCCTAGCTAAACTATAAAATCAACAAAACGATCATGACTTATTTATCATCATTTATTCTTACCTTGGAAATGCAGATTGATTAAGGATGATATTAAAATTAAATAAATTATGAAAAAATGTAGAAATTGCTGAAAATTTCAAATAATTTCCTTATTAAATTTTATTTAGTGAAGTGAAAAATGCAAGAAGATTACACTTTAAATTAATTTTTGCATATATATATATATATAATTTATTTGTCTTTCTGTTCACTTTCAAGCCAAATTTATTATTTTGAAATATAGGAGTCGCATTCTTCTTCTTCTTCTTCTTTTTTTTATTATTTTTGTTTGTTTGTTTGTTTGTTTTGTTTGCTTTGTTTTTTTTAAGGGTATTTTCAGGAATGAAAAATTCCAGACTTCTTCGACACCAGTATTTTTATTAATATAATTTTATAGAATTTCCATACTAAAGTGTCGTGATTGAACAGGGTAAAGACTTTTTTTGTGAAAGTAATGGTAGTAAAAACGGCCGAAAATTGTCCTTCTCGAAACACCCTTACACAAAAGGCGGAGTATGTGATCCATGGAAATATGTAAAAAAGAAAAAGAAAGACATGGACGAATGCAAATGAAATATTTGAAACACTCAATGCAACTAAATATAAGCTATAGTTTAATAGAAAACAACTGTCATGCAACCAACCACGCCCCTATTCATTTTTATTCACTCAGCCAACCTTCCATGCCGCTGTGAGTGGGAGAAGGTGTTTTGGAGTTTTGTGGAGCTTTGGCAATCGGCTGGTAAAATAGGCTGCAATTGGCGCATCCGAGTTAAAGAATTTATTCTGTTATTTTATGTTTTATTATAACATGAACACATTTGTGCTTACCTGTATATAATATTTCAAGTTCACCTGTACATATTCATATTCATATCTTATGTTGTTCTATTAATTAATTAAAAAGTAAGAACTCATAAGAGAGAAATTTGTTTCAAGAATCTACACTCGTTCATTACAAGAACATTGAAATACTTTATATCTTTAAAATAATAACAATGATAATAATAATGCATCATAAAAATACTTACCCGTATTGATCAAGTTTTCTTAGGATCCAGATAAATAAATAAATTATTGTTATTAATAATAATAGTAATTTAATTCTTTTAATTGCTTATTCTCCGTAGTTTGACAGTTTGAATAGCGCATCGCGAAAGAAATGAACAGCAATGACAAGTCAAAACAGCGCCATCTCACGGTGTCGCTTGAAATTTGGAACAGTTGTTGGTACGTAAATTTGCTTCTCTTTCATGCATATTCAGAGTTGCCAACATTTTAATTTATTCCGAAGCATTTTTAGCCCCCGCCTTTATTTCATACCACTTTTTTTTTTTTTTTTTTCAATATTTTACCGTAGTTGTTTACTCGAGAAAGTCATTCTATGAATAATGTGGTGCAAAAGAAAGGCGGAGCTGAAAATGCTCTGGAATAAATTAAAATGTTGGCAACTATGTATATTGGAGATTTTAGAGGTCTGTTATTATACTGCAGAAAGTTAAACCCAGTTCCATTTCAGAAAATTCCGTATCGTACTTCTTAACACACATAGTGTAGAAGAATTTTTCGTCGGTATAAATAGCAATGAATCCTTATGTAATGACTTTTATTTATACAACATTCAAGAAAAATACATCTTTTAAGACAAATAAATGATCTATCCTTTACCAAACTGCAAAATACAAGTGACGATAAAATTACACCGCAGTAATTCAGGCAGGTAGGGACAAGATGCCTACTATATCAAAATGTAGTTTACTCAATCAAGGCAAGCGGAGAAGTCCCATTATATCTGCCTGTCTCAAAGCCGATAGTGCCAACCGAAAAGTTGGCGTAGTTATAATTAAGCCGAAAAGAATGCCAAACCATTTCTTTGTTTTCCGTTCATTTTAATACAAAATTTTTGAATATAATTTGTCGTTACCAAAACTCAAACTAATTTTGCATAAAAAAAAAAAAAAAAAAAAAAAAAACACGCTAGTTGTTAATCAAACCAAAGGGCGCAGACAAGCCGATTTGAGCTTATAACCCGCGCCAGTCAGTCGACATTAATCCATTAAAAATATATTTTTAGAACAATAACCGTTTGCTCGAAAGTAATAATAGCTTTTTTATATAACAGAAGCATTATAATTATTAACGGAATTCCTTTTTTTTTTCTTTTTTTTTACTACAGACATATGTTAGAAATATTGCTGGTAACAATTTTGAAATACATTCTTAAATAAATTAAATTTTAGCGAAAAATTGTTTAATTCTTTAGGGGAAGAAGTATGAATAAAATTAGTTTTCAAAAACCCGGTACGAAAATTGCTTTATTTTACTCTGAGGACAATATGCTTCTATTAAAAGGCAATGAAATGCTATTTAATAAATCAATTTTGATTTGAAAATAAAACGGGTAATTTTATTTAATTAACCCGTTAGTAGTCGATAGTTGATCGATTCGCTGCCCATTCCTTCAGTGTTTATTCAACAGCCACCAAAAATTGTTAGAAGTGGCATTTGATATACATAATCGAGGATTATTTCAGTGGATTCGTCTTTTATATATATAAAATGCCACTTCTAAAAAATTTTGGTGGCTGTCGATTAAACACTAAAAGGATGCGCGGCGAATCGATCAACTAGCGTCTACTAACGGGTTAAATTATTGAATTACTTAAATTTAAAAAGATTTTTTTAAATTAATTATATTAATCTTTCATTTTTATTTGCTTTTATAAATTTGTAAAATTAATTAACTTTTATAGACAGGGCCCGACTTAGACCACCTGGAGCCCCGGGGCAAGCCTATTCTGGGGGGCTCCCTTGCAGTGGCATAAGAGCTCTTTAGGTTGCAGAATTTCTGCATACACCTGTAGGGGGGCCCCTTCCAGAAGGGGGGGGGGCAGGGCATTTGCCCCGTGCCCGTATGCCCTGCCATTAGTCAGGGCCTGTTTATAGAACATACATGTGAACATTCACACAGTTACCTGTTTAGAAGTTTGGAAGCGAGCAGAACAAGAAAGTTGCTCATTCTACGGGAATAGGTTAATGCACAGCTTTTTGTCCTGTTTTATTCGAAACTAATTTATTCCGCGATGACCACTGCATTTCTATGTTATTTAACAAGAAGTTCTATGTTATTCAAAAACTTTATGTATTCAAACACATTCAGATCTTATTCTTAAAGCAGTTAGAATAGATGTGTCAGATTTTTCCGTCTAAAAACAAATTCTCATATATCTTTCTTACGTTGAGGGAAATGTTTCCCTCATTACTTCGTTTTCCTTTATTTTCCACTGATACCCGGAATTTCCCTAAAACGGGAAAATTTTCCCCGAAGTGAGAACACTTGTACAATGACTATATTAGAGTACATTTATAATGTATTACCATTAATAGCAGTTACAATTACCCACTTACAAAGGTACAGTTTATGCTAAATAAATGAGGATATAAACGATAATAATTATGATAAAAATTTTCCTTTCTACAATTTTTCAAAATTTAGGAAAACGATTTTAAAATATGGACCGCCTCGAATTCCGAAGACATAATGTCAGCATAGCGATTCTGTTGGGGTTTACACGAAATACATTTATAAATAAAGCGCGTGTCAATGCAACTAGAAATCGAACCGTCATATGTCTTGTGAATATACCATCGTTTCTTCACTACAATAGAATAACAGCTTACTTTAAAATTTTAAAGAGTTAATTTTTCTTCCTTTCTTTCTTTCTTCGATGAAATAACATTCTTTACTTCTTAACCTTCCCCGTACGACTCCCGCGAATTGAGCGTGGTATCAATTTCGTCCCCGACTACGGGTCACGTGAAAATCGCAGTCGAAGAATTTTTTCCCCTTATTTCTATACTGATCCCTCTATTTCCTCGTGTAGGTTAAAAAAAAAAAAAAAAACATTAAATGCTTATTTTGGTTGTAAGATGCCACTAGTGGGTTCAGAAATTTCTTTTCTCTTGCTTGATTTTTTCCTCGCGTATTTGTGAGTTCGCATGTTTTTTTTTTTTTTTTTTGTCCTTCAGTATTTTAGGACCCAAAAGCATAAAAACTGAGCCGGACGCGGAGGGTTAAATTAACGAACAGGTAATTTTACGAGATACAGTGAAGAAACCCAAACATAATCCATCATTACTTTTGATTCTGAAAAATATTTTTAATTTTCAAAAATATTA
>CAWVNO010002902.1:120200-178706 GCA_963930645.1 Salticus scenicus | reverse complement strand
AAATGAATAGGGTTCTTGCCAGTGTCGAAAGTAATATTTTAAAACTGATCTGACCTCTCTGCGACAATTTGTTCTTGAGATATCGTGTACACAGACTAACAAACTAACGAACTAACGGACTAACGGACTAACGGACTAACAGACACCCTACAGACAGACAACATAGAAATTTTGTCATTTTCGGATTCCTCACACCTGAAAACGTGTAGAAAATACAAAAAACCGAGGTCGAAAATTTTCACGATTACCTAAGTTCCCCATACCTATAGTATGATGGGGAACTAAAAAATATAATATTCATGATTATTCAAAGTTATAAAGATAAATAATGTAAATTAGAATAATTAACACCATTTAATTTATAAATTTCGCAGGACCCGTTTTACCATTAGGCGAACCTAAGCGATTGCCTAGGGCCGCCAAAAAAATTGAAACACTGACCAAAATTTTAGGGGGGGGGGGGGAGTGGTTGGATGGAAGAAAAGCGAAAATTATAAACCAATTTTTGATTATTTTTTTCTCCTCTTTTAAGGAATTTGTGTATATTCAGTTTTAAATTAAAAGTAACCTTCTTTAAAGATTTTAACTTTGTATAAAAACACCTTAACCCTTCCAGGGGCAAGGAATTTTCGCTCATTTAAAATAAACTACCGTACCAGAATTTGTGAACAAGCCTAAAACAGAAGAAATAAATGATTTTTTTTTTTTTTTTTTTAAATGTTATTAAAGTAAAACTTTGTAAAAAATTCCTAGATGAATTTTTGCAGTTCGGAATTAAAATAATTATAAGATAAAAAACTTTTTATAAACCATGTTTTTAAATTATCTGTTGAATCATAGCTATAGAACTAACTACATTAGCACTTTATCAGTGCGTATTGTTACGAAATTGTAAATAATTGTATTTATTTTTGTATAAATTCTTTCAAAAAAACTTAGTACGTTGATAAAATGTTAATTTTCTGCATTTCCAGCTCTTTTTCGTGTTAAAATAACTTAATTTTCCATTTAAAACGCATTAAAAAGCTCCAATAGGCGGGTAATGGATTTGGCGCCAAATTTGACGCCTTTTTGCCCTTGGCGACTTTTGGCGAGAAAATCCTTTTTATCGATATTCCAAAGATGGACGTTCTAATGTGATTGGTTAAAGAGTTACGAGAAATTTGAATTAAAAAAAAAAGTTGGTTTTAAAAATAAAATATTAAACCTTTCCGAACAACATGTATTTGCATCATGAACTTCATTAGCACTCTATCAATGTGTAGAATATCTTTAAATTGATAATGAAGTCAATTTTTGCCAGATGCAAAATTTAACTTTTTAACGCCCACGTTTAGTTAAATGTATTTATTTTTATGTCGAAAGAAAATGAACTCGTAAATTTTTTATGGTAACAATTAAATTATAGCTAATACTTTAACGACTATTTTTATTGCTATTAGGAGCTTATTATTTTCATATTTTAATTAATTAAAAGAAAAGTATTCGAAAATTCGAAAATCTGACTTTGAAGTATTGTGTTGTTACCGGGTTTTGAACTAGTGTGAAAGTTTCAAATGTCTAGCTAGCAGGGAAGTTATGTACGTGAAGTTGGCACCACCACCAAAGGTACAAAACTCAAAATTTATCTCAATCGTTTGTACTTCGTTAGTACCCATTTGTACCACAAGAAATTTCGTTTGTACCGAAAAAGTTTTTAAACTATAGCTGTTTCAATTTGGTGGTGCCAAATTCACGCTGGCACCACCACCATGAGAAAAACATTTAAAATCTATCTACATCGTTTGTACCTCGTTTGTACCCAATTGTACCACTCGAATTTTCGTTTATACCAAAAATGTATTTAAATTATAGCCACTTTAATTCACACATTACTACAGTCTCTTTAATATGGTAGTGCCAAATTCACGCTGGCGCCCAACAACAAGGGAAAAAAAACAAAAAACAAAAAAATACAAATTTAAAATTTATATTAAACATTTGTACCTGGTTCGTACCCAATTGTACCACAAGAATTTTCGTTTGTACCAAAAAATTATTTAAATTAGAGCCATTTTTAATCCGGACATTATTATAGCGCTTTTAATATGGTAATGGTCCGCCGTTGTCTGGTTGGTAAGAGCAGCGAGTTCGTGATCGAAAGATTGCGGGTTCGATCTTCGAGCCGGCCGAAGACCGTCGTGTACGCTAATGTCGACTGGTGCACGTTAAATTCCGTTGTGGTCGCGAAGTCCTCCAAGTTCCCATCAAAAATTAAACCTCTGGGGTGCCGGAACATGGGTTTAACTCGCTCTGATCCGGATCAAAATTCGATTTCCTGTTGTTTGGCTGGTGCTGGCGCTCCTTAATAACGGAAGACGCACCCCTCATGCCTTAAAAATCTGGATAGTTCCACTACCGTGACTCGGAATTTCCGAGTAGCACACGACAACAATACAACAACTATATGGTAGTACAAACTTTCCGCTGGACTCACACAACCGGGGAATAAAAAATAAATAGCATCAAAAACTATTTTAATCGTTTGTTCTGCGTTACTATCCAATTGTACCACAAGAATTTTCATTTGTACCAAAACAATATTCAAACTATAGCTATTCAAATCATGCGGTGCTAACATCACGCTGGCACCACTACCATCAGAATAAAAACTATAAACCTATCTTAAACGTTTGTACTTCGTTAGTACCCAATTGTACCATAAGAAATTTCGTTTGGGAAAATTCTTGTGGTACATTTGGGTACGAACCAGGTACAAATGATTAAAAAAAAAATCGAGTTTTTTTTTTTTTTTTTCTTTGCCTCGTTGTTGGGCGCCAGCGTGAAGTTGGCACTACCATATTAAAACTACTGTAATAATGTCTGAATTAAAATGAATATAATTTAAATAATGTTTTGGTACAAACGAAATTTCAAGACGTACAATTGGGTAAAAATGAGGTACAATCGATTGAGATAGATTTTGAGTTTTTTTCTCGTTGTGGTGGTGCCAACTTCACGCTGGCACCACCAAATTAAAATGGCTATAGTGTAAATACTTTTTTGGTACAAACGAAAATTCGAGTGGTACAATTGGGTACAAACGAGGTACAATCGATTGATATAGATTTTGAGTTTTTTTCTCGTTGTGGTGGTGCCAGCATGAACTTGGCATCACCAAATTAAAATGGCTATAGTTTAAAAATATTTTTGGTACAAACGAAATTTCTTGTGGTACAGTTGAGTACTAACGGAGTACAAACGATTAAAATAGTTTTTGATGCTATTTATTTTTTATTACCTCTTTGTGTGGGTCTAGCGGAATATTTCCACTACCATATTAAAATAATTAATATTTAACGAATGCAATTCGGTACAATTTTCACTTGTAGATGCTGAGATATGGCTATCTGAGAAACCGCATAATGTATTAGCAGCGCCGGCTTCTGGCCTATATACACCAAAATTCAATAAGAGTATTTTTTGATAATATATATCTCACACTTCAAGTTCGGTAAATTTACTTAAAATAGAAGCTAAAATATAGTTTTCCCGTTAACAGAAAATATTGCAGAATAGTAGGGTTATCAGTCGTCCGATGTCCATCCAAAGTGAATCAGCATAGTATTTTTACCAAATTTCCATCTCATGAGCCAAATTTTATACATTTATGTACTACCGCAAGATTAATTATTTAAATAATTTAATCTTGTTATATTCTTCCCCATAATGAGATTAAATTGTAACATAGAAGCGCCACCTGTTGCCCGATATGCACTCAAACTGAATGAGCAGAGTTTTTCATAATATATATATCTCATAATAAGTTTTTTGTGCACTGTAAATATTTAATATTTTCTGAAATGAGAGGGAATCGAAGCGTAGCAGAGCTCTTGGGTGATATAGCCTAAAAGCTAAGCAGAACCAATTCAGTCCAATGTCCAACTAAATATCAAATTTAATTTAAGTTCATTGGTTCATGGAGTTCTATATTCGTTGCTTTGCTAATTGAAAAATATAGACATTTTATGAAAATGGTCGATCAACTTCAGGAAATTTCAAAAGATGTAAATTCGTAGAAAACCGGAAATTGAAAAATTTCTCAAATCATATACTACTTTTTTATAACAGATATGCGCAATATAGATTTTTTTTTTTTTTTTTTTTTTATAGTGATAATAATAAAAATAAGTAGTCGATTTCAGTTAACTGAAATGCGTTTTGTTTTACTTAAAAATAAATAAAATAAAATAAATAAATAAACAAAAATAAAAATCATTAATATTTGCGTAAATCACACACACACAAGAAGAAGTGAAAAAAATCAATCCATCAATGCGAGATTTGATTTCTAATTATGTATCGTATATCTAGAGTACTGTGTTGCATACCTTGAGTAATATATGAATGGAACTTTAGTATCAATATTATATATACGAATATTTTTTTTTTAAATATGTAAATAATATTTAAGATGCGTTCATAAATCCTTGAAGCATATTATATATATAATTTATATTTGTGTATAATAAATCATTATAGTAATTAAACACCAGGAAGGAAGACTTCAGTTAATGAATAAACAACCACATGTTGAAGCAAAGCTTTATACAAGATAAAAGACACAAAATTACTATCAGCTCAAATAAATTAACCAAATCACAGGTCAGTGTCATATATTAAATAATAATAAATCTTGCTTAAGTGATAAAATCAAAAATTTAATTTCAAATTAAATAAATAAAGATAAAACCAACTAGTTTCACACTCAAGAAAATTTTTAGTCCACTTTTTCACCCTAAAGACGACACAACTTGTGGGGATGAAACTAATTTGTTTTATCTTTATTTAATTAATGTATAAAAATAAATAAATATATGTATATTTTTCCCTTAAGCAAGAAGATTTTAGATTTAATTAAATAATAACAGTAATAATAAAATTTTGTACACATTCTTTGTGAACAAAATTTATTTTAGTACTACAAGACTTGTTTCAATCTATTCTTCCAATTCGATAAAGGTATGCAATAACTGTGTTTCATTCTTTAGCATCGGTTACTATATTCATTTCTAAAAATTTCTTCGATATGGCATTAGTATAGAAACACCTTTGGGGCGTTCAAATCCTCCCTCCCCTCACATTTTGGTGATGAAGTAAAACAGCTATTGCAATTGTAAATCAACATCTTCGCGCGAAACGTCCTAATTACTTCGGTGCTAAATTTCGAATTTCATCAAGTCGTTCTATACCTAAGCAATTCCATTTCTTTACAGTGATTTTTCTAAATTTTATGTTAATTATTAAAAACAAAAGTTTGCACGATATTGTTATTATTATTATTAGTATTGACATGAAAAGAAAGATTTATTATTATTATTTATTTATTTACTTATTTTTGCCACACGAATATTAGAATCTGTATATAGCTTTTTGTATTTTTTATAAATTTTAACATTCATACACTTCATAATTAATTTTAACATACATAAATTTCTTAAGCATGATATGTCGAAATTTCATTTTAATAATAATAATAATAATAATAAAATTGCAGGTCTATTTTTTTCCTCCCCCAACAACTACAACAAAAAAAAAAAAAAATACAGATTTATTTTTTTTCCTCAAAGAAATAATCTGGTGTATCACTCACACGACTTTCTCTTACCCTGAAATTTAATACTATAAATACAGCTTGCAGATAATTAGGTAAGATAACGAGTATTGTTATGTAAACCTATGTTAAACAATTCATATTAGGCTTCTGAAGAGTTTTATATGATAATTAGTTCTGTGTGAGGGGGGCTACCGCCCGCTCAACCCCCCGTTTCATTAATGCACCTACATTTATGTAGAATTTAACTCGGTTATTAAAAAATAATTATCTTTTTAAAAAATAATTTATTAAAATTATTATTAAAAAAATTAACTTTTATGATAAGGCAGACGATTTCCATATTACAGAAGTAGTATAACACCAAATGTCTAAAAAAAGTCCATTTTATTTTCAATATATAAAAAAAAAAAAAAAAGAAAAAAGAAAAAAAGAAAAAGTACGATTTTTTTTCTAAGTTTTTTTTTCGTTAAAAGTAAAAAAAAATCGATAACTTTGTTTTAAATTATCGCAGATCGATGGTTCAACCATTCGTTTTAAAGGTATTGGCGAGCTCTTTTGAAAGATACCCATCATGAAAATTTACTCCCCTCGAGGGGGGACTTCCCCCCAGGGGGGGGCGAGGCTCCTACACACACATTTTTTTTTTCCAGTTAACTATCTCTATTACAAAAAATATATATTCGTTTCATTTGGTTTAGTGCAGTCTATAGACGTTAAACTCTACTTTCCTGCAATTTCCCCCATAGACGTAATGTATTAGAATTCTCTTGATTGTCCCTGTACACGAACCATTTGCTTGATCTTAACGAAAAGCTTACTGTAGCGTCCCTATATGATACACATTTAGAATACCAAGTTTGAACTTTCTGCCATAATTTGTTCTTGAGATATGCTGATAACAGACAGACACACATACAGACACAGACACAGACACACACACAGACATACAGACACACAGACATACACACAGACCATTTGCTAAAAACATGATTTTCGTATTCAGGAGACCTCAAAACGTGTAAATATAACAAAATCTCGCGTTTGAAAATTTGACCCAAAAACAATACTTTCTCTACCTTATGGGTAAGAGAAAGTAAAAAAAAAAAGGGGGGGGGGGCTTCGAGATGCACTAAGATATCTCAAGCGACATCATCTTGTTGAATCACGTGACTGCCCGAGTACCATTCTTGCCCTGCACTATCCACAGACACACACAAACATTGCTTATATACAGGGTGTTTCATAAGTCTGGATACAACAAAGTCCAAAATATCTCAAAAGGAAAAAAAAATTGCTGGAAAGATTGATTTCAAAAGTTTCCTGGATTTAAATAATCTACCACATGAGGTAGCACAACTGCGTCCTGGGGGCCTCTGGGGGACCCGCGTGACACAAATTTCATTTTTTAAATAGAAACCATATTTGTTCTTTGCAGAATCGCATTAAGCAGAAAAAACTGTTTTAAATCATGTACTGTTTTTATATTTTGCGGCTGTGGGTCCCCGGGGCCCCTATTTTTATGTTGTAATAAAAAATTTGGCAATCCTAAAATATTTGAATTAAAAAAAAAAAAAAATCTGTAAATACATTGATTTCAAAAGTTTCATGCATTCGAATGATTTATTACATGAAGTATTATGAAAAAATCTGTTATAAGTCCTGTATCGCTTTTTTCGTGTTGCAGAATAGGGGGCCCTAGGAAAACGATTTTATTTTGTAATAATAAATCCAGCTCTCCCAAATGTCTCAATAAAAATGCAATTTTGCAGGACACATTAATTTCAAATCATTTGTGCGTTCAAATAATCTATCGTATGAAGTATCATAAATGGGACCCTGGGGCCTCAGGGTAGAGGTCTGCACGGGCCGGGCTTAAGGCCCGAGCCCGAGCCCGGCCCGGCCCTCGGGCCGGTCGGGCTCGGGCTCAATTTTTTTGTGTATACTCGGGCCGGGCAGAGCCTGAATGAATTTTTCTCCGGACCGTGTCGGGCCGATTTTTTTTCTGATTTCCTCGTAAATCAACGAAAAAGAAAAATGATAAAAATATTTTTTTCAGTCACTTATTTTACATAATTTTACAGGCTGGTATGTCACACAAAGTTCTATTTTGTTAAAAAATGTCTGTAACTTCAATTTAATTGTCTATCGGCCTGTCTGTTCGAAATCTGATTTTTCGCAAATATTTCTAGCATGCTTCGAAATTAATATCTTTTATTTAAAGAAATATTAGATGGTTTTCTATTCAAAATAGTATGCATGTCACTACCAGTTTCCGTACATGTACAAAAAAAAAAATATATATATATAGATACTATGGGGGAAATTGCAGGTAATTAGAGTTTAACGTCTATAGATTGCACTAAGCCAAATGAAACGAATATATATTCTTTGTAATAGTTAACTGGGGAAAAAAAATTGTGTATGTAGGAACCTCGCCTCTCCCCCCTGGGGGGGAAGTCCCCCCTCGAGGGGAGTAAATTTTCATGATGGGTATCTTTCAAAAGAGCTCGCCAATACCTTTAAAACGAAAGGTTGAACCATCGATCTACGATAATTTAAAACAAAGTTATCGATTTATTTTACTTTTAACGAAAAAAAAAAAAAAAAAAAAAAAACAGAAAAAAAATCGTATTTTTTTTTTTTTTTTTTTTTAATATTGAGAATACAATGGACTTTTTTGGATATTTGGTGTTATACTACTTCTCTAATATGGAAATCGTCTGCATTATCATAAAAGATAATTTTTTTTAATAATATTTTTAATAAATTATTTTTTAAAAACAGAATTATTTTTTAATAACTGAATTAAATTCTATATAAATGTAGGTGCATTAATGAAACGGGGATTTGAGCGGGCGGTAGCCCCCCTCACACAGAACTAATTATCATATAAAACTCTTCAGAAGCCTAATATGAATTGTTTAACACAGGTTTACATAACAGTACTCGTTATCTTACCTTTTAATCTGCAACCTGTATTTATAGTAATAAATTTCAGGGTAAGAGAAAGTCGTGTGAGTGACACACCAGATTATTTATACATCTTTGGAGCATTCTAAATTTTTTCAGAGAATCTATATGTTAATACGCAGACATGAAATTCCTTTTACATTTTTAGCCTATTAAATAAAAGGAAGGGCTTACCAGTAATATTGTTCGAAAGATATGGTTAATGTGCTTTGCAGAAATAAATACACACACACACATATATATATATATATATTCTAGTATGAGACTAAGCAAAAGCATCTTTCTTAGGACAATCAGAGTATTGGTTTGAGATAAAGTAGAACAACTGAAAAAGATTTTCCCCCCCTTTTCCAACAAGTTTAAAGATATTACATTAAAATTCAGGTAAAACATAAAACTTTCAAAATAAATTTTAAGAAATGAAAGTAGTAACTGTTGCTAAGGAAAGCAACTTTATATTTTTAGAGTGGATAATACCTAATCTCACCGACAGCCGTGGCCCATGTTACTGTATGGGAAAGTTTGATTTCATGATTACTCATTACATAATGTACATTTAAATTCTGTTTTCACATTAAAATTTACAATCGTTTATTTATTTATTTATTTTTTATTTTTAATGTAATTCTAAGTTCAAAAATCTGAATTTTCAATATGTGCATTTTTCTCTTTCTTTCTTTTTTTAACCGCGAAATGAAATATTAAAATTTTATCAATTTTTGGAAAATGAGTAATTAAAACATAAGCCTTACACATTTGTTCTGATTCGTCTAGTCTTTCAAAAGAAATTACTTAAAATCTCTTGCTCTTTCTCGAGGCTATAATCTTTCTATTATTTATAAAGCTTTATATAAATTCAAGAATCTAAACGTTCTGATACCAAATTGAACGATCACAGTCTCATTCCAGTTGTTTTACCTTTTTATTTATTACTTTCTTTTAAAACTTGTAAAATTTTCTCTCCGTTTGGTTTTAAAGTCATTTAGAAACCTGTCAACAAAATTAAATTATCTTCTCTTAAAGATCCTATTCCTACTGAAAACCGTTGTGGTATTTATTTAGTCTTATGTTTGTCGTGCAATTTAGTTTATATTGATCAAACAAGAAGGTGTTTGAAATATAGAATAAATGAGCACCGTCGAAATGTTCGTAATGAAAAGATCTCTAAATCTTCTATTGCTTCCCACTGCTGGGCTCATGGTCATCGTTTTGATTTTTCTAAAACTAACATAAATTCATCTCCTATCTTCTCTTTCCATTTGAATATCCATGAAGATTTTTACATATTAAAAAATTCGAAAAATCTTGTTAATGATATTTGTTCCACTCCATTCTTGTCTGATGCTATGAAATTACTCACATAAGTTCAATTTTCGTTTAATTTTGAAATTTTTAGATTTTGTTACATTTTTTAATCTAATTTATTTATTTATTTTCTTCTTTTATTTCATAATTATGTAGGGCTGACTCTAGGCTAATTTGGCAGGGTGCCTGTTTAAACAGTTTTTAGCACCCTGTGGCCCTTTTTCAACATATTTTAGCACTTGGCGACCCTTTTAAAAACATTTTGGTACAAAGTAGCCTTTTCTAACATTTTAAATGTTTAGAGGCCTTCAGTTTTTTTTTTTTTTTTTTTTTTTTTGCTGACTTAAACTTTCTTAGCTATAGTTCTTCAGCATTCCTGGAATAACAAATGCATACAGCCTATATATATATATATATATATATATATATACAAGGAAAATTAGTAATTTACTTTTGTTACGTACAAAAATCATAACATAGAATACCGCAAATTATGCAAATAATGCCCCTTTTTATTGAATTCCCCCATGTGGCCCTTTTATTTTAGAGTCAGCACTATTCTCCTCACACCAGTATTTATATTTACATTCATCTGTATATATTTTTGCTGTTCACTTCAAACGGTTTTGTGCGTTGCTTCTTTGACTGCAACACTTGTGCCTACTTTTTTCGCCTGACGAAGGATCGTGTGTTCTTTCGAACCGAAACAATTATTGCAAGTTTATTGAATTTTATGGTGTTTATTCAAAGTTTTGTAATTATTGCTTTTAAACGCCAGTTCTGTGGTGTTTTCTTATTATGAAATTAGGTATTGTTCACTCTTAAGAAAAAAGAAAATCAGTAATTTATTTATTATTGTTATTTTACATATTTAAACCAATTAAAAAACGTTTTTCTTTTTTCCCATATTGTGTAAAAAATATTTTAAGAAATGTAGTACTAAAATAAAAAATTTGCTTAAAGGATCACTTAGAATCAAAAATTGTTAGTGAGAAATCGTTATAACCAAATCAAACCTCATCTAATTTCGTTTTTATACAATAGCCATAACGTACAATAAACTGCTTTTCTTTTTTCGAGCTAAGGTCTTGAAAAATCGTAATTTTAAGTTTTTGGAGATGAGAAAGCGATTGCGCATACTTACGAGTCAGTTGTAAGTATCTGAAATGGGAGAAGGGCGCCGCAGTCGCCACAGAGCGCGAATTTGCTAAGGTCAGAATTTTCAAGGGTCGTTGTATGGTAAGCGAACATGCTGTTGTAGGTGCCTGAACAGGGAAGGCCGCCGCTCAGCTGGAGTTTGTTGCAAACTTATTCTTAAAGTGTCCTGAATACGATCAAAGTTTTCAACAGTCTTTTGCACGGTAAACGAACTATTGTAAGTGTTTGAAATGGGAAATCATGCCATAGGCGCCCCCAAACAGGAATTTGTTATAATCAGATTTTTTTAAGGGTTGTGAATACGAAGAAAATTTTCAAGGATTGTTTGCACAGTAGGAAAATAGGTTGTTATACACGTTTAAAAAGGCTGTTTTAGGCGTCTAATTAGTTAAGAGGGCGCCACCTAACGGGAGTTTGCTACAGTTAGACATTTTAATGCGAACTTTTTTTGCTGGTCGGTGAACCAGTTGGTCGCCGAAGGCTGCTTCTGATGCATAAAAATCTTAAGTGTTTTTGTTAACTAACGATAATCAACAAAATTATGATCCACTTTCAAATTAACTTCAAGGTGCAAAATAGCGCCCCAGAAACCTCATTATGCCTTTGAAGGTGCCTGAACAGGAAAGGGTGCCGCTCAGCTGGAGTTTGCTACTCTTAAAGGGTCCCGAATATGTTTAGAATTTTCAACTGTCTTTTCTACGGTAAGCGAACAGGCTATTGTAAGTGAACAAAACGGGAAATCATGCCATAGGCGCCCCCAAACAGGAATTTGTTATGATCAGATTTTTTTAAGCGTCATGAATACGATGAAAATTTTCAAGGGTCGTTTGCACGATAGGAAAACAGGCTGTTTAATTAGTTTATAGGGCGCCGCAGGCGCCACCAAACGGGAGTTTGCTACAGTCCGACACAACTTTTTTTGCTGGTCGGTGAACCAGTTGGTCAGCTTGTGATACATAAAACTCTTAAGTGTTTTTGGTAGCTAACGATAATTAACAAAATTATGATCCACTTTCAAATGAACTTTAAGTCGCAAAACAGCGCCCCCAGAAACTTCAATATGCCGCCCTATTTTTTAAAACATTGGGGGGGGGAGATTTCCCCCTCCCCCCCCCCCTCAAGCTACGCCCCTGTTTGTGAGGTCTAATTGCAACGTTTCCGGCTGCAATCTTTATGAGAAAGTGGCCGGAGATTAGAGAAGCCGTGCAAAGCCGCAACAGATTGTAAAAACGTGAGAAAAATGGCGATTTTGGGCTTTCTCACGGTTTTGTGAGGTCTAACTGCAATAAAGACAGTGTCCGGAAATGAGAGAAGTCGTGTAGAGCCGCACCAGATTGCAAAAACGTGAGAAAAATGGCGGCTTTGACTGTTCTCACGTTTTGGTGAGGTCTAACTGGAAGAGAGACAGTCTCCGGAGATGACAGAAGTCGTGTAGAGCCGCACCAGATTGTAAACACGTGAGAAAAATGGCGGCTTTGGCCTTTCTCACGGTTTTGTGAGGTCTGACTGCAATAGAGACAGTGTCCGGAGTGAGAGAAGTCGTGTAGAGCCGCACCAGATTGTAAAAACGTGAGAAAAATGGCAGTTTTGGCCTTTCTCACGGTTTTGTGAGGTCTAACTGCAACGTTTCCGGTTGCAATCTTTAAGAGATAGTGTCCGGAGATAAGAGAAGTCGTGCAGAGTCGCACCAGATTGTAAACACGTGAGAAAAATGGCGGCTTCGGCCTTTCTCACGGTTTTGTGAGGTATAACTGCAATAGAGACAGTGTCCGGAGTGACAGAAGTCGTGTAGAGCCGCACCAGATTGAAAAAACGTGAAAAAAATGGCGGTTTTGGCCTTTATCACGGTTTTCTGAGGTCTAACTGCAACGTTTCCGACTGCAATCTTTAAGAGACAGAGTCCGGAGATGAGAGAAATCGTGTAGAGCCGCATCAGATTGTAAAAACGTGATAAAAATGGCTGCTTTGGCCTTTCTCGCGGTTTTGTGAGGTCTAACTGCAGTAGAGACAGTGCCCGGAGATGAGAGAAGTTGTGCAGAGCCGCACCAGATCGTAAAACAACATACAGTATATAATTATTAACATTTCACATTAGCAAGTTAATTGTATGATACATTATTTGTGTCATACAAGGATGGAAAGCGTCAGCTGACGATGACGGGAGTTCAGTGATTTTTGGCCCCCAAATTTTTCACTTCAAATGGAAAGCGTCAGCTGACGATGACGCGAGTTCAAAGACTTTTGTTCACCCAAAAGTGCTCAACGCGCCTAAAGAAGTTTTCACTTCAAAAAAAAAAAAAAGTAAAGTAAATAAATAAATAAAAATAAAATAAAATAAAGAAAGAAAATAGTTTATTGTAATTGGTCTGTATATGTGTGTGTGTGTGTATGTGTGTATGTATGTATGTATGTGTGTCTGTGGAAATCATCTCGCTTTCATATCTATGAAACTATTAAAGACAGAACTATAAAACTTCAGAATTGAGACAGGTCTGGTGTACAGATGAATTTTCCAAAATTTGGTGAAAATTGGAAAAACAGAAGTCAGGGGTGGAAAATCTGCGCCAATTGTGCCAAACTGCTACAATTTCAAAGACTTGCTACAACCTGAAAAAAAAGTCAAACTTTAACAGTTTTGCACTGATCTGCGCCAAAAATGAAATTTTATTATTAAAAAAAAAAAATAAATAAAACGCGTGGAGATTTTATAGATACGCCGAGAATCGCAAATTACATCGACTAATAACAAATGAAATCAGAATTTTATGCTAGCTGCTCATTGTTTAGATAATTTTCTAAGTGTTATTGTCCAGGGCATTCTTTTTTTTTCACATTTATTTTTTGTTATTACGTGTGGAGGTGATTAAATATCTGAGTCGTTTCCTGCTAAAAGAAAATCTTTTAATAAAAAAAAAAAAAAAACCTATGATTATTAAGGATATTAAAAAGTATGTATATTTAATTATTTATTAAAAAAAAAAAAAAAAAAAAAAAAAGAGTATATAATACGAAATTGAAAAATCCCGAATCGTCCCGTGAAATTTTAATCAATCCTAAGAAAATTTTAGGAATGTGAAAAAGGAAATAAAACAACAACAACAACAAAAATAAATAAATAAATAAAATAAGTAATGAGTAATTTTCAAAACAAATATCTCCAAACATTAATTTGGGGTTTAGCTGCCGGCTATGATAAGTAAGTTATGTCCGAAAGCAAGAAGTATGTGTATTGAAAATAAATAAATAAATATTTTCTTGCAAAAGTTATTAGTATTTACGACATAAGAAAAACTGACAAAGTAAATCTTTTAGAACTTGTGACGGTCCATAATATTAATTAAATCATCAATATACATTTTATCCTATAACAAAATTATACGACTTTCTTTTTCTTTTTTTCTTTAATTTCTTAATTGAGTTTGAGTTAGAGCTTTCAGAGGTTAGAAAATATATCCTACAGATGTTAAATTAAATAAACAACTTTCAGTTTCCTTCTATCATCCAATTCACTAAACGAACTACAGTGCCCTTTGATCTGAAAACCTGCAACGCATCAGAAGCGCCCGTTCTTAATTGTTGATGGTGATCAGTGCGGTCGAAAATATTCAGATTTTTCGGATTCCCCCCCCCCCTCTCCTCTCCTGCAATCTAGAATCTTTACTCAATCCACATAAATAAACGCTTTCATAACAGGAAGCTAGGAGAAATTATGTGTTTGTTTACTTTACAGAGTAGCGAAAGGAAGGGTAAAAAGAGAAACAGAAATCAATTTGCAGTGTTTGGATTATCATTTACTGCATTATACAGCTACAGCCAGTTCACTTATCGTTTGGACTTTGGATTGTGTATAGAGCAATTGACTCCTTCTTCTTCCAGACCTCACCGAACCACACACAATACATATACACAACCACAAGGAATGAAAAAAAAAAAAAAAAAAAAAAAACGAAAGGAAAGGAAACAAGGGAAAAAAAAATATTTGACCAACTAGCTGTGACATATTTTTGAATGAATAGTGTCTTAAAGTTTAGAATGAATAGTGTCTTTTTGTGTCTTAAAGTTTAGTTTTCACGTATATATATATATATATTTATATATTTTTATAAAATATATATATATATATATATACTTATTTTAGCAATTGATTAAAACTTCTGCTGTTCTTTTATGGATGTTTATAGGACCAAGTTATTTCATATTAATTGTTATTCATCTAAATTTATGCTTAGGCTTCATTATATTATTTACATTAAAATAATCATCACACTTTACTTCTGCTTATTTTCTTTCTCTATTTTTTTTTACTTTATTCTGTACTAGCAGACTTTGTCCGCTTCGCTGGTCACTAAATTTAAAGGAAACTCTTTTCGATATAGCTTTACAAAAATAAAATAAAATAAAATACTGAAATTGCTCAAAAGCGCGTTTAAAGTCCCTGCTGCCTTCGGCACGATTTCCTCATCCGATAAAACGCGGGCGCCTCTCCCTATTACCTGCGACAATGGTTTACCAATAGGCTCCCATTTAGGTGATTGTTAGATAACAGTTTCGAATAAGATAGTCACGAATAAATTGAAGTATACCTTTTATATTCGAATCCCAGTTACATATGAACAACACTATACGTGGTGCACATAATATTTGCTTTTACGTTATTTCCTATGTTTATTTTGTTTATCCGATCAATCATAAAAATGACAGCAATTTCACGCCAAATATTACAATATGCTATGACCGGCTACGTCTGTCGCATTAGACAATTAATTTTTTGTGGTTATATATAATTCATGGTTTGTAAACCAGATCATAGTACAGCCTTAATATAATTCTCTTTGGAGACTTCTGAACTTCTGTCACCATTTCAGATTTAATCCCTTTTAACAATAAGACTTAATCCCTTGTAACAATATGCTATGAGCGCTATTTCCGCCGTATTTTAGACAACAAATTTTTTTATGGTTATATATATTTCTCATTAAACATACTTTTATTTTTATTTATTTATTTAAATATTTATTTGAATTAATCAAATATTTCTGTTCGACAGCGTGCAAGTGCAGTCACACACAGAAGCACATTTATTTGTATGATAAATTAGCATAATGATTAGTATATATATATAAAAAAAATAAATAAATAGGTAAACGTTATCGTACTACACAACTTTATTAAGTCGCTCTATTGGCAGCTTTAGAATTTTTGTCGCGATATTAGCGATGGATTTTTTTTTTTTTTTATGAAAAAGGGATGACAATTTCACTAATAACTTTATCAGACACCTTTTTGTTTATATATAAGAATCCTTTCTATTCTGTTTATATTTTTAATGGTTTTTAGGTTTATAAAAGTGCTTGCTGAAATAAATTTGCTATCTTTAAAACTGCATTTTTTCTATAAACTTTCTATAAAAATAAATCCTTTATGTGACTACTATTTAAGTTTAATAATGGTTTTTTCTTTTTGTAATACTTTATATATATATATATATATATTTGATGCGCTACTTAGGTTAAAATGGCTGTTGCTATATTAAACTTCTCGTCTAAAACATTCGGTGTACTTCAACACCAAAATTTAAAAATTCGTCCAGGAGGATCTACTAATGAAACTGATAAAATAAAAATATGGTTCATAGAGTCTAAATAATCTATTAAAAAAAAAAATCTTAAAGCCTAAATTCTTAATGTATCGTATTACATAAATCTTTTCGAACTTAGAATAAATTTTAATTGGGAAAAAAAAAAAAAAAAAGTAACTTTTTTGTTTATTAACTAAAATTGACGAAATTTGAACTGTAATTTGGTCTAGTGTTGTACAGACTGTATATTATATGTTTGTGTTTGTGAAAGAAAAAAAAAAAAAAAATGGAAACTGGATTTTTTAATCCGCTTCAAAAACATGTGACTTAATGAGTAACAGATTTATTTTATTTTATTTTTTTCCAAGTGGTTTATCTACAATCTCCTGATGTTGCCACCTAAAATTTATACATTAGTTAATTATAAAAAATCGAATTGCCCGATCGATAAGCTGTTTAAGCCGTCGGATTCACAAAAATTGCCCCTTTCATTTGGTGCCTTATTTGTAACGATACGACCAATATTTCTAATTTTTCTAATTTACCTTCCTCATTTTACGTAAATGTACTTTTATTATTATTAGTAGTATTATTCTGTCGAAAGAAAACAAATGAAACAATTAAATTATTGATCAAGTTTAAATGGCTAATTTATCAGAAATTAGAAGGTTATTATTTTTACATTTGAATTAATTAAAAGAAAACTAATAAAAATTTCAAAAATCGGGCTTCGAGAAAATCAGGAGAGGTCATTACGAAGCTCCATGTAAATGTGAGTAGCTCAGCCGACTGCCATAAAGAGATATTTTAAATTTTCAGAGACAGCAAAATGCAATAAAACGAAGCAACATTAATTTATTCATAATTATGTAATATTATATCAGAAATTAAAAATTATGTTAGTTAATAAATCTAATTATCTCAAACTTTTATAATTTCCATCCGGGGGACATTAATAGCAACATTAAATTTTGATGTAATTAAAAAAAAGAAAAAGTTTGAAATTTGTAATACAGTTAGCTAATAAAAATTCTCCCTCAATATTTGGACAAAAGAAAGATTTCTCCTTCCTCCCCCCTCCCTCTCCCCCTCCCTCTCAAAAAAGGTTAAAAAAAGGTAAGAAACCCTCTGATAATACGTTGCTACGTTATTTTTAGAAAAAATTAGGATGTATTCGGGGGAAATTTCAGAGGTCTGAATATTTTCTGCTCCCCTACGTACTGGTTTATATTTAATATTAAGATGAGATTATTCCATTCCATTCTTAAAGAATTTTGATATTAAAAAAAAAAAAAAAAAAATGTATATATAGGAGTAAATTTACAGTGTTATAAATGGTGGGCAAAAAAATTGAAAGGTTGGGCAAACCTGGGCAAAACTTGAGCAACCGTTACACAAAAACCGTTTATTGAAATTCCAACTTGGGGGTGCCAACTTCACGGTTCTCATTACGAAGCTCCATGCAAATGTGAGTAGCTCAGCCGACTGCCATGTTCCTAAAAAGCTCTGTAAATACATACACAATGCCACACAAACACACAAACATCTTATTTTATTATATGTATAGAAAATTATATAAAAAACTAGCAGGCTTTGCCCTCTTTGCTGGCCACTAAATTTAAAAGAAACTCTTTTCTATATAGCTTTATAAAAATAATAATATAATTGAGTGTCTATACCCATTTTACCCCACTTGATAAAATATCCTATAGAATACAGAATACAATAAATTTAACTTAACTTCAAATAAACATCTGTTCTTAGATATTTTATGCTTCTTATTTTTCTCAAACTATTTTACAATTTTACTATGAAAAAGAGATGAAGAAAAATCTGGAAGAGTAATATATTTCATAGGTTATGCACAAAACAAAATTTTAATTAAAAACGATAATTTTTATATTGCCACTATGTCTTTTTGTAGCAGATATACTTTGTGTTTATCTAATAAATACAAAAGAAAATTAAAAAATATTTTAATATTTTAAATATGTAGCAATTTTTTGTAAATATACTCACTTTATTCCTACCTGACATTACTGTTGACAATGTAAGTAAATTAAAAAAGGATTTGATTTATGAAAGTTATACTTTTTTTTTCTTTTTTTCTAATTTATTTAACTTTATTTTATTATTATTATTATTATTTAAAAAAAAAAAAATGAAAGATTCGGCAAACGTGGGCAAAACGTGGGCAAACCTATGGTATGATTTGTTTTTAGTTTTGCCGACATGGGGGTGCTGGTACGGAAATGAGGTCAAATGTTATTTTATTTTTTTTTAGCGTTTTGTTGGGTGGGCAAAAAAAGTTAATGGTTGGGCAAACGTGGGCAAAACTTGGGCAAACCTATGGCATAATCTGTTTGAAGTATTTCCGATATGGGGGTGCTAGTGCGGAAATGAGGTCAAATGTTTTTTTATTTTTTTTTAGCGTTTTGTTGGGTGGGCAAAAAAAGTTAATGGTTGGGCGAACCTGGGCAAAACTTGGGCAAACGTTACACACTAATCGTTTTTTGAAACTCCAACTTGGGGGTGCCAACTTCACGGTTAACAAATTACATTTTTAGGGATTTACAGCGTTATAAATAGTGGGCAAAAAAAATGAAAGGGTGGGCAAACCTGGGCAAAACTTGGGCAAACGTTACACACAAACCGTTTTTTGAAATTCCAACATGGGGGTGCCAACTTCACGGTTCTCAAATTACAATTTTCGGGATTTACAGCGTTACAAATGGTGGGCAAAAAATATGAAAGGTTGGGCAAACGTGGGCAAAACTTGGGCAAACCTATGGTATGATTTGTTTTTAGTTTTGCCGACATGGGGGTGCTGGTACGGAAATGAGGTCAAATGTTATTTTATTTTTTTTAGCGTTTTGTTGGGTGGGCAAAAAAAGTTAATGGTTGGGCAAACGTGGGCAAAACTTGGGCAAACCTATGACATAATCTGTTTGAAGTATTTCCGACATGGGGGTGCTAGTACGGAAATGAGGTCAAATGTTATTTTATTTTTTTTAGCGTTTTGGTGGGTGGGCAAAAAAAGTTATTGGTTGGGCAAACCTGGGCAAAACTTGGGCAAACGTTACACACAAACCGCTTTTTGAAATTCCAACTTGGGGGTGCCAACTTCACGCTTTCCAGAATACTATTTTTGTTGTTTTTAGCGTTATAAATGGTGGGCAAAAAAAATCATTGGTTGGGCAAACCTGGGCAAAACTTGGGCAAACGTATGGTATGATTTGTTTTTAGTTTTTCCGACATGGGGGTGCTAATGCGGAAATGAGGTCGAAATTTAGTTTTTTGATTTTTGGAATTTTGGTGGGTGGGCAAAAAAAAATATTGGTTGGGCAAACCTGGGCAAAACTTGGGCAAACGTTACATATAAACCTATTTTTCAAATTGCGAGGTGGGGGTGCCAACTTCACACAGGTGAAGCATTATCATTATTTTCCGATGATTTTGAATCAAATCTGGAATTTGAGTTTTTATACCCGCTATTGTGAGTTTCTACTTCGCGTTTTAAAAATAAAAAGGTTTTTTTCCCTAGTCTGAACTTCTAATTTTAAATGTTTTAACAAATCTTGTACATCCCATTCCTCGGATTCTGTTTTCATTTTATTATAGTCTATCATAATACTGGTAGGTATTAATTTTGTAACAATTGGAAATAACAAATTTCCGTAGGATTTTAAATCAACTCCTAAATTTTCGAGAGATTTAATATTAACATCAAGGGCGTCGTGCAGTAAGCGTAATTCTTTAATTTGATTTGGAGATTTAACAGGGTTCAAATTTAATAACGCGTCAATTTTATATCTTATCATAATATCTTTTTTTCCAAATCTAGATTTTAATAAATCAATTGCAGTATTGTAATTTTGATCTGAGAGTTCTAAACCCTGAATAGCTGTTAAAGCTTGGGATTTTTAAAAGCTGCGTAAATATACAAATTTCTGAACATTAGATAAATCCTTGTTCTCATGTATTGTTACTTTATACTGGTTCCAGAACTCGATCCAGTTTTCCGGAAAACCCTCATAAACAGGAATTGATATCTTGGGCAATCTTACTGAACTCGCATTAATTCTTTCTAAATGCAAATTGGGTGTTTGCTCATTTCTTGGCTGTGATAAGATCGGAGTGACATTTAAATTTTTAATTTTCTCTATCTTATTCATAATTTGAGCTTTTACATCAATAATTGAATCCCTATATTCTTGTCTCGATTCTATTTCAGCTTGTAGCTCGTTGAGATCCGTGATTTTGGCCTCAATTTGATCTTCAACTTCAATAATTTCGTTATTCTTGACTTGCAGTTTTTTTTAAGTGGGATTCAATTTCATAAACATTTAACCCTTCGTCGGGTTCATTTAA
This sequence comes from Salticus scenicus, assembly GCA_963930645.1. Taxonomy (NCBI): domain Eukaryota; kingdom Metazoa; phylum Arthropoda; class Arachnida; order Araneae; family Salticidae; genus Salticus; species Salticus scenicus. The sequence continues at coordinate 157,728 of CAWVNO010002902.1, read as the reverse complement.
CTTTATGTTTATCGTATTCATTAATTTAGTACACAATCCCTTTAGGGTAGTTCGTTTTCTTTTTAATTTATCGAGTTCGGTTGCCATATTGATTTAATTTAGAAATTTGGACTATAGAATAAAGAACAACTCTAATTCACATTTTAAGGGCCGGGCAGTCCCTGTTCGGGCGCCATAATTTATGTCGTTAAACTCTTAACGACGTTATAAAAATTATCATTCAAAACCATGTCGCTACTTTGGCGACGTATTTTAGATATACTTTTAATAAATAGTCATTAATAGTCATTTTCAGAATGTTAAATTGAAATAAGGTAAATGGCTTACCTTATCGGTCCAGAGTCGTGGGGACTGCAGGGCCACTGAATTCATTCCTATTCATTGGTATCGATTGAAGATATATTCCGGAAATAATAGGATATCAATTACTGAGACATACATTTATTTTTACTACAAAGACGAACACGAAGAACACACACTGAAGCGAAAAGAAGAAAACAAAAGATTAATATCGGCGTGCAGCGCCATCTACAGGTTTTAGATTTGACCAATAATTAATACATTTTAGCAGAAATAACGAAAAAAAAATTGAACATTCTGCAGGTTATTTTCCTTATATCTTATTAAACGTGCACTAGAGTCTTGTGTATTTCACATCATTCGCATAACTCTATGAGTTGCGTCTATCCTGAAACTTGCATAATTTTCTGACCACTCATTCAGGGTGTTGTATTTTCAGTATCGCCAAAAAAAAAAAAAAAAAAAAAAAAAAAGAACGCCCCCCCCACCCCTCACCTAATTTCGCCGTAAATTGTCATATAAACATTCGTTCAGAGCCTGATTAAGGGGGAAGCACACATTATTTATACTAACACCGTTATTTTTTAACAAATACTTTCCTCCTATAATAAACACAAAATTCTCATTAAAAATTATTTTAAAAGAATTCTGGTGTCTAATAACGGTGAGTAAATTGGATTGTTTTACACCGTTCATTTTTTATAAAAAATATTTCCTCGTCAAAGCGTGGAGATTCTATGACATGAAGTGGAAAATAATTGTAAAAATATTCCTGTGAGAGCGGAGATAATGTGTGCTTCTCCCTTAATCAGGCTCTGCATTCGTCTGATTCCGATCGATTTGTAATAACGTCGAGATTATAATGGTATAGATACATTTTTCTTAGGGGCTCATATACATAAAACTGGCTTCAACTTTATTTTTTTCAGTGGTAACCCAAATTTTAAAAAAATTAATTTTGTTATTTGGATTTTTTGGATCAAATTATAGCGGAAATTGGTATAATTTACATATAGTGCTCAATTTTTCATAGAGTTATAAGCTATCAAAGTATAGGGAGAGGATGCTAATGTTAAATGCATGTGACAAACATTAATTCATACCTTGCCAAAAAATTATTATATTCAAATTCTGCTTTTTTTTTTTTGTTTTTTTTTTTTTCTTAAATGCGTTAGAATGAAGTGACTCAAACATATTCCATGCATACTTTTAATAAAGTTTTTTTTTTAATTATTATTATGAAAAGTATTAATAAATTCATATTCGAAAAAGATATACGTATTATGACCAATATTAATTTTTGGCACGAATAGAACAGGAATTATCAAAAACAAGGGCTTCCAAATTTAAAGCTCGTTACTAACATTATGTTTTAAGTTACAGTGATATTTCATTTTTTACTGCTGTTAGTGGGCCGTCACTTGTTATAATCTGTATCCTCTGTGAGTGAATATTTGTATATGTCCTTACAAAAAACTATTTTAATTTTCCTTTATGTTATTCTTATTGTTTTCTAAGCAACATTTCGTTGTTTATTATACAAATTGGCTTATGTTTTGAAAAATTATCGCAATGCAGGCGGGAGATTGTAAAATAATTCCAAAAGAAAACAAACCCCGCATCTATATCGGTGAAAAAATACTAAAAAGTAGTTTGTGTATTCGTATTTGTCTCTATATATGACGATGGTATGCATAAATCTCAGTGGCATTTACTACATCGATGCTGAAGACAAAGCTTTAATGGTTTTATTTTAAATATGTAAAATAATTTTGTTTTATAATGCAGTTAAAAAAAAAAAAATGTGTAAAGGCGTAGTTTATATTGCAAGATAGGAATATATCCGATCCTGAAATGCTAAGTCTTTCTTTTTAAATATTAAATAACTTTTCTTAATTTTTCACTGCTAAATTTCTATTTTAAGCCAGCCGTTTTTTTTTTTTTTTTTTTACTTGTGTTATTGTTGGGTTCGTACACCTCAAGTTATATGTCATGGTTTAGGAAACGCGTTAAGGCTAGTTTTGTTGTTTGAAAGAGCAATACACAGTCAACAATACATTTTGTTTTCTTTTTTTTAAATTATTATAATTAATATTCAATGACTTTTTAAAACGAAGATTAGTTATACGAAGATTAGTTACTCAGAGCATGAACAAATATTTTACCCCCCTTGAGATTCCCATTAACAAGATTCGAATGTATTACTATACTTTCAGAATTTATCCATACTTGTCAACATTCTAATTAATATTCTGTAGTGTTGCTTGTCCTGCCCCTTTTTTTCACACCAGTTAAATTTTAGAGTTATATTCACCAAATTCAATTACGATTAAATAAGAAGTAAAAATCTCTAAAAAGATACTGGTGTGAAATAAAATGCGGGGATAAAATTATTATGAAGTACTTGCCAACATCCTCATTAATATTCCATAGTGTTGTTAGTCCCGCTCCTTTTTTACAGCGTTATATTTTTACCGTAATGTTCTCCATATGCAATTACGATTAAATAGGAAGAAAAATACTCTAAAAAGATATCGGTATGAGAAAGAAAGCGGGGCTAACAATACTTCAAAATATTAATTATTATGTTGGCAGGTATGCAAAACTATTTTGAATTATATGTGACACAGCACTTTTGTGCTTCTTGCTGAAATTAAAAACTATATTTCACACCAGTAATCCCAAGTAATTTAAGTATAAATAAAATAAACAGTTCAGAATTTCAAAGTGTAAAATTTAACTTTTCTCTTCAAGTTCACAGGTAGAATTAACCTGTATGTAACAGCTATAGTACAGAGCGTCGCAACCGGAACTACTCGGGTAGTGTTACGCGTACGAGCAGCGGAATGGTTGCTACCAAAATGATATCGATTGGTCTATCGAGCTAAACTACAGTATAATGACCATTTAAGAGCACATTGATTATGTATTACCATTAATAGCAGTTGCCATTACCCACTTACAAAGGTTTAGTTTATGCTAAATAAATAACGATATAGACGGTTCTAATTATGATAACTAATTTCAATTCTACAATTTTTCAAAATTTAGAAAAACGATTTCAAAGTATGGACTGCCTCGAATTTTGAGAACATGAGGCCAGCATAGCGATTCTGTTGGGGATTGCACGAAATATATTTGTAAATAAAGTGTATGCCAGTGCAACTAGAAATCGAACAGATATGTGTCTTGTGAAAATACCATCGTTTGTTCTCTACAATAGAATAAAAGCTTACTTTAAAATTTGAAAGAGTTAATTTATTTCATCCTTTCTTTTTCTTTCTTTCTTTTATTTTTCTTTAATGAATGATCTGTACTTATATCAGGGATAGAAAACCAGCGCACAGTTCGTACCGCTATCATTGAAATAGCATTCTTTACTTCTTAAATCAACTATACTACAGGTAGAGAATATTTTTAAACGAATACCGGTATGTGTTCTGCGCCCGTGATCCATCACTGTTATATAAATAGTATTTATTTCATGTTTTGAACTTATAACTCTATTATATATATATATATATATATATATATATATATATATATTCAATACATTTTGAATATATAGCATACCTGTATCCTATAATGTGGTTCAGCTTGTTCTTAAATTATCACTCTTACACAATAACTAACGAGTATATAAAAAGTAAGATATTCGTATCGATTTATTACAGTACTTAAAAACGGAGATGAAATTTTATATTATTTATATTCAAATATAAATAAGTTATAATACAATTAAATATACCGAGGGATTCAAAATAGATGTTACAGCAATTATCTCGTAAATTAAGAACGATAGAAAAATACTTTCAATTACAAAATTGGTGCAAATTAAGAGCAGATTTCAAATATGGCATTTTTTTGCACAAGGACTGTATACATATTAAAATACGAAATTTAATTTTTATACGGTCCCTCCTTTCATATGACTTACATTTAGAAAAATATTCTCCTCGCTCTAAGAAGAAGAAAAAAAATCATCTCTCTCAGTCAAAATCTCGACGAGTTACTATAGTTTGAAAATGATGACTTATACCACTCTTTTTTCAATTTTGGCATCAATTTTTCGACGCCAAAGAGCTCACTTTAGAGGGTTAGCTATGAAATGAGAAAAATTAAAAAATAAAAAAAATAAAAATAAAAATAAAAATACTTTATTTTAAAATAGCAAGTAAAATCGTTCAAACATATAAAATCAACAGTTTTAAGAACTTAATCCACATTTACATTATTCTGTATTGTTTAAAAAAAAATAATAGTTAAATTTCTTAGTGGATCACCTGCAAATTTAAACACATTAAGAGAGGAAGAAAATTAAAAATCTAGCAAAACCGTGAGAAATATTGGCACTTTATTTCTTTTTACCACTTTCCATCATGGTTGCAAAAATTTAATGACTTCGGCTCTTTAAAAATTCCAGCAAGGTTGAAAAGTGTTAATGACTTCGGTTTGTCTGTTTGTCCATCCGTCTTTCTGTCTGTCCGCACTCTAACTCGAGTGAATATTCATGGAAATTCCTGAAACTTCTATATGTTATCTGAGTTCATTATCGGATGTTATGTGTTGAAAATGGAGTGAATAACTCTGCTAGCTTGTGTACAGGGACACACGAAAATATTCCAAAGCACTGTGTTCTATGAGAGGTATTTTTATAAACCATATTTTAATATCTTTAATTTACGCATAGAAAATTGAAATATGCTATTCAAGTTTACTATCGGATATTTTCTGTAGAAAATGGAATAAATATCATCACTGGTTTGTATACAGGGACACCCAAAAGTATTCCAAACCGCTGCGTTCTATGAAAGAAACAATAAACCAAATTTTAATTACTTTGCATAAATCTTAATGAAATTAAAATATGTTATTCATATGCACAAAAGAATGCTTTCTATAGTGTACAGTACATTTAGCAATAGATTTACAGGGTGCAAAAAAATATTTACTTACGTTAAAGGTTATTATTGGACATTTGCTGGAATTGCATTTTCGTTTACATTAAACGTTTGCTAACAATTTTTAACTGTGAATGCGATTTCAATTTGCATATATATATTTTTTTTACCTGACTGTCCGTCTGCCCGCCCCCAGCGTCCGTAAATATTTTCAGAAATTAAAATATATATATATATATGTTGTTCAGGTATATTATGGCATATTCCCTACTTAAAATACCATTAATAGGTCCTCTACAATTGACTTATATTCAGGAACGCACAAAAAAAGCCAATGCATTGCGTTTTGGGCCAGACATTCTAAGAAATTACATGTAAATTACTTTCTACTGTAAAAATCATAAAGAAAATCATATTTATTGTTAATATCGTAAAATAAATTTTTTGCGTAGAATATGATATGGTATTCATGTATAATTCTATGTCAGGGGGTTACTGTTCTTCTGTTTAATTGTAGTGCCTACATTTATTAAAACAAAAATCAAGTCTGTTATTAATTTCCCTGAAACTTACAAATCTTGATTAACTTTTCAAGTAGCAACTAGATATGTAATCCAAAGTACCAAATTTGAATTTTCTGCCTTTATTTATTGTTAAATGATGCTGAAAATTCATACATATACAGATCAACCACTAATAATTTGCCTTCTTATTTAAGAGGACTCAAAACGTGATATTTTAAAAAATCGATTTCCAATAACTACTTTGTTTACAGTATGGGTATGAGAAATTAATTTTCCGTTCTGGGTCAGCAGCGTTTTTGGATATAAAAAAAAATGCAGCAATACACTTATGTCAGTTACATTTAATATATATATATATATATATATATATATATATATATATATATATTACCTTAATTTTGGGTAGCCTACATATAGTCTGTAAACTGTTTACACATGACTTTGTGTACGTAAATTTAGTGTTATATGTAAAACATGTAACACAAAATGAAATACACTTTCCGTAATTCCCAAGTATAGCTTTAATATAACCAAATACTCTGAGTAACCCTGTAAATGAATGATGAATGATTGCTATACCACAATCTGCACAAAACATGCATCTATGCGAAAGAAAATTTGTTTTTTTACATTTTGCTTAGAGCAGCCTATAGATGTCACACTGTAGATGAGAAATTTCGCTCACAAACGTACGGTATTTGAATTATCTTGGATGACCCTGTACACAACCCTTTGCGTGATTGCAACGAATAGCTTAGTGTAGCATCGCTGTATGATACGAGTTTAGAATATCAAATTTGGACTTCCTGCTACTATTTGTTTTTCAGATATGCTAATAACTCACCCACACACACACATAGAGAGAGAGAGAGAGAGAGAGAGAGAGAGAGAGAGAGACCAACCTCTAAAAACATGATTTTTGAACTCAAATAATCAGAAAAGATGTGAATATAACAAAAGCTAATTTTCAGAAATTTGAGTCAAAAACAATACTTTCTCCATACTATGTGTATGAGTAAGAGAATGTATAAAGGAAAAGAAAAAAAAATGAATTTGAAAATTCCCTTTTAGTACATAAATTATTCATAAATTTTATTTGATAAATTATCAAAGAGTATTCTCGTGTGTATTCACTAGAGGAAAAAGAGACATTACAGTCTAAAATAGCCGTCTTTCTCTAAATGAAAAGTACCCATCCCACATCGCTGATTAATGTATGGTTTATTAGAAAAGCTACATTAATTGCAATTTCTCACTTTTTATATAAGCTCTTAAGACTTGGCGGAAAATGCTAGAATTTTCAAATTGCAATAACTCAGCGAGATTTTCACTTAGAAACATGTTTTTTTTTCCTTCTTAGACTGAGGACAATATTTCTTTCTAAATATAAGTCATATGATAGGAGGGGCCGTATAAAAATTACATTTCGCATTTAATATGCGTACAGCCCTTTGAACAAAAAAATGCCATACTTGAAATCTAATCGTAATTTGTACCATTTTTTTAATTAGAAGTATATGTTTCTCTCTTCCTTAATTTACGAGATAATCACTGTAACATCAGTTTTGAATCACCTATATATGCACAATCAGCAAAAAAAAAAAAAAAAAAAAAAAAAAAATCTTTCCCCCACCCCACCCCCCCACCCACTTAATTTCGCTGTAAGATGTCCTAGAAACATGCGGCTAGTACCGATCGATTTGTAATAATGTCTAGTTTTAAAAGTATAGTTGGATTTTGCTGAGGTGGTCGTCTACCTAGTAAAACTAGCAAATTCATCTTTTTCAATGGTAATCCCCATTTTTTATAATTTATTTGAATTATTTAGATCAAATCATTGCGTAAAATGGCATAGTTTATATATTTGCGTAATTTTGCATAGATGTATAAGCTGCCAAAGTATGGGGATGTTAATGTTAAATGTATGCGAGAAACATTCATATATTGGCAAAAAGTTATTGTATTCCAATTCTGTTTTTTTGTTTTTTTAATGCGTTAGAATCAAGTGACCCATACGTATACCATGCATACTTTTGATAAAGTTTTTTTTTTTTTTTTTTTTTTTAATTATTATGAAAAGTATTAATAAATTCATATTCCAAAAAATTATGAATTATGACCTATATTAAATTTTTGCACGAATAGAACAGAAATTATCAAGAACATGGGTTCCCAAATTTATAGCTCATTCCTAACATTAATTTTGAGTTACAGTGATATTTCATTTTTTACAGTTGTTATGGGGCCGTCACTTGTCGTAATCTGTGTTCTCTGTAAGTAAATATCTGTATGTCCTGACGAAACACTATTTTAATTTTCCTTTATGTTATTCTTATTGTTTTCTAAGCAACATTTCGATGTTTATTATACAAATTGGCTTATTTTTGTAAAATTGTCGCTTTGCAGGTGAGAGATTGTAAAAGAATTTCAAAAGAAAAAAAGCCCCGCCTGTATGTCGTAAAAAAAAAAAAAAAAAAAAAAATAGTTTGCATATTCGTATTTGACTCTATATGTGATGCTGGTATGCATAAAACTCAGTGGCATTTACTATATCGATTGCTGAAGAGAAAACATTAATGAGTTAATTGCAAATATGTAAAATAATTTTGTTTTATAATGCAAAGTTTTAAAAAAATGCGTAAAGGCGTGGTTTACGTTGCAAGATAGGAATACAGAGCCAAACCAAGTACGGCAAGTTGTTAGTACCGCCCCTTTTTCTACACCGCTTAATTTTTTGAGTATTTGGTTTCTTCATTCATCGTAAATATATTTGAAGAGAATTACGCTAAAAATTAAGTAGTGTAGGAAAGGTGGCGGTTCTAACATTTTGCTGGATTTGGTTGGCAGCTCTGGGTATATACCCGATCCTCAAAGGTTAAGTCTTTCTTTTTAAATATTAAATAACTTTTCCTAGTTTCTCACTGTTAAAAATTCTATTTTGAGCTAGCCGTCTTTTTTTCTTTTTTTTTTTTACTTGTGTGTTGTAGGGTTTGTACACCTCAAGTTAATTGTCATGTTTTTTGAAAACGCGGTAAGGCGAGACGAGCAATTACTAATTTTTTAAATAGTAATTACTCGTTTAATAAATTACTTATTTTTTAAACGAGCAATACTCAGTCAACAATACTTTTTTTATTTATTTTATTTTTTTTGTTTAAATATTATATTTAATATTCAATGATTTTTATAAGATTTTTTAAAACAAAGATTAGTTACATTAAGATTAATTACTAATAGCATGAACAAATTTTTTATCCCCCTTGTGACTCCCGCTAACGAGGTTCGAATGTATTACTATAGTTTCGTAATCTATCCATACTTGTAATCTACTTCGTAATCTATCCATCCTAATTAATATTCCCTAGTATTATTAGCTCTGGCACTTTTTTTCATACCCGTAAATTTTTAGAGTTATATTCACCAAATTCAATTGCGATTAAATAAGAAGAAAAATTCTCTAAAAAGAAACTGATTTAAAAGAAAAGGCGGGGCTAAAAATACTATAGAATATTAATCAGTATGATGGCAAGTACATACTTGCCAACATCCTCATTAATATTCCGTAGTGTTGTGAGTTCCGCCTTTTTTTTTTTTTTTTTTTTTTTTTTTTTTTTTGACACTGTTAAATTTTTACCGCAATATTCTCCATGTGCAATTACGATTAAATAGAAAAAAGAATACTCTAAAAAGATACCGGTGTGAGAAAAAACGCGGGGCTAACAATACTAAGGAATATTAATTAGCATGTTGGCAAGTATGTTTAGCTATGTTTAATTACATGCGATACAACAGTTTTGTTCTTCTTGTAAAGTTAAAACCTATATTTCACACCCGAAATTATTCCGAGTAATTTAGGTATAAATAAAAAATACAGAGTTAAAGTTTGTTGTGAAGATTTTCATCGATTTAATATTCGTGTAAACAGGTAAGTTTGCCTGTAACGAAACCTGTAGAAATCGTGGCAATTCTGAGAGGCACACATTAAGTCCCGTGGACGAGCGGAGGAATGGTCAAGAGTTCTGCTACAGTATAATCAGACGTCCCACTTATAAATATACAATGTACCTCCACAGTTGCCAAAATTTCCCTGTTTTCCCATTTATCTGATGTCAAAGGATGCACTGTTAAAATTAGTCACCTGATAGAAGAACTATACTTTCACAAACTTAATGTTTTTTCGTAATAGTTAATTATTTTGATTATCATTAGGGGAGCGTGAGCTGGGTTGTAACAGTTTTTAGAAAATTACATATACTGTGAAATGCATTTTCGTTTTAATGTTTATAATTGCTGTTTTCCATAGCGTACATAATCATCTATCATATTCATTAAAAAAAAAAAAAAAAAAAAAAAAAAAAAAAAAACCTTTCGTTAATGTTGCTAATTTTAACACTTTTTTTTTTTTTATTTATTATTTGCCAGTTGCAATTTGCCCTGGATTTGGGACTAATTGTAATACACGAGGGACAAGTTGTAACGGATACAAAGGGCAATATTTCTCAAATTACAACAATATTTCAAAATGTTTTTTGTTATTATTCATTTATTAATTTAACGCAAAAAGGCAATTAATAACTAATATTAAATTATAACCTTCTTGGTATAGTAACAATGAATTATATCAAATAGATTATAGTAAAATAAAGAGAAAATTAAAGATAAAATCAACATCAAAGTCAATCTTAGTCAGAGTTGAAATTAGTCCAAGCAAATGATATTTCGTTCCCTTTCATGCATTTAATGTGTGCTCATATTTTGCAAATTAAGCATTATACCCATTCGTCTGCCACACAGAGAGTTTAGCAGAGCTCGAATTAACTGCCTTTTTTTCAGGACACTCTCAATGATGAGAAATTTCTGCTTTTTTTCTATCACTATTTTTATGCAATATTCTCTAATTTGTGATTAAATCGTGATTATAATTCGTGCTTAAATAATCACGGCACTATATTTTAAAAACACAGAAATTATTTCTGTATAAATATAGTAGTAGCAAAGAAGACACAAAATTTTTCATTTGTGAAAGTTTCCTGAAAATGGGCGGAGACTTCAAGCTCTGGCTGTAGGCATCTCCACAAGCCACTCCTCTAACATGTTAGAACTTGCCCCAAAATTTTGTTTCAACTTGCTCCATCGTATGATTTTGGACATTTTGTTTATTTATAATATATATATATATATATATATATATATATATATATATATATATACGTATATATAACGATTTATACAAAAAAATAAACATGTATTTTATAACTCAACACACAGACTAAATAAATAGCTATGAACATTTCTTTAACCCTTTGCGGCGCAAGACAATTCGGATCAACTAAATTAAACTAAAAGAAATTTTAAATTTTAAGGTTAAAAAAACCGGCCTCTTCTGATATGTTATAAACGTAAATTTTTGCTAAAAAATTTCCGGGATGAATTTTTGCAGCTGGACCTTAAATTTTGCGTCCTCGCAGCGAGGACGCCGCGCGTTAAGGGGTTAAAGTATAAATTAACATACATTTAATCAAAATTTACGAAATATTTTTTCCCACTAACTAGCTAAAATGAAGCACGTGAACAGAACCTCTCATTAACCATTTTTGTCGAGCACCGATTGTGCTTCCATTATAAAGCGCATCATAAGAATTATGTTTATAAAAAAAATTAATCACAAATGTTACAAACTATTTCGTAAATTGCGTGTTACTTCTTACCCCTATGACAACTAGGCCCACGCTCCCCTATCTATAATTTTTTCAAAATTGTAAAGGACAAAGACAGTTTAAATGAATTTTAAAAATCTAGGGAACAGCCATGATCTCATCATTCCCTATATCTGCCAGTGCATTCTTAGAAAATTAGCATATTTTTCCGGACATTGGTATCTACAATGCTTAAGACGGCTTTACAAAATTTGTAAATATCCTCAATTTTCTCTAATATTCCCATCTATGGCTTATTCTTCCCAGTCTTGAACCACTGATTTGATGTTGACACTTTGACATAAAGGTAAAATATACTTTCTTGCTAAAGACATAACGGATTCTGGATTACAATCAAAAACATTTGAAGACTTAAAAAAAAAAAATTGTGAGAGCATTTTATTTAAGTGGGAATCTATTTTTTATCTGTCTAAATGCTTCAACATAAAATGCTAAACATTATAGCCGAACGGATTTTTCACTTTATGCTGTAGAATTTTCGATATTCATTATTAAATCAATCGCATCAAGAGAACGTTTTTTTTTTTTTTTTTTTTTTTCGAGGGACAAGAGGTTTGTTTCGGATACCATAATTTCTAAGCCGTAATATATTCAGGAACAATGAAATTTAATGCTATGCACTTACAAAGTTTAGAAATTTTATCTTTCAGTCATTACTCATTCCGTTTCAGCATTTTCTCTTTAGATTTGTAAAGATATACTTCTGATATAAATTGCTGAAACAAGTTCTTCTACTCTCGTCGGAAAAGTGGATTGATTTCTTTTTCCTTATAAAGTGGCCGCCATTTTGAAATTAGATGATCGACCAAGTTAATGAATAAAGTTGATTGAGACATTTCTAGGAGTATCTACCGCGTGATCCAAAAGTCACTAGACCTTTTAAAACCTTATAATTATTAAACTATTTACAATAAAGCGATGCGGTTTGCAGAGAAATGCTCAGAAACATGGGGGATTTTTGTTTTTAATGAAAAAAATATATTGCATATTAGTTATATTTTTCGTCAACAGGTGGCGCTAGAGTTCCATGTAGAATACAATCTTCTCATGCGTTAAATTAGAAGATGAGTTAATTGTGCATTATCTCATAACATTTCAAACACTTTCTGACACAGGTGAACGATATGAAGTGCTAATAAAATATAAAGTCATCCCTTACTTACAAGAGAGGAAAGAACTCCATTCTATAACATTTATGCATGATGGAGCGCGACCGTACATAGCTACTCCTGTCACGACACATCTAAGCATTTGGAGACAACTATGTCCTTAATCGATGTTTCCCACACGAATGGCTCCCAAGCAGACCCATATTATCGCATGGGCAAACCGGTACTTTGCTCAGGGGCCCCAGGTATTAAGGTCTCCCCAAAATCCATAATATTAAATTGCAAAATATTTCTCTTTATTTGAATGAAAACTTAAATAGATATATAGCCTAACCTCGTTAACGTTAAAACTGTTAACATGAATTGCTTTTAACATGAACTGAAGATTAGTTTAGTCATGTGACTATTAGTTACTGATAGCATGGACAGATTTTTTATTCTCCTTCAGATTCACGTTAACGAGGACTGACTGAAGTATATGATAATTTTCCTGAGAGAGTGCTGAATTTTCATTTGAGTATATATATATATTTTCCATTTCTGCTGGCTCTTCTAATGCCTAAATAGTGAACCCTCTGGCCCTGAACCAAGAAATGCCGGGTTCCTGACCCTATCAGGCAGGCATAGTCGTAGCGGTTTGAAATTCATTTTAATCAGTAGATCCACTCTAATTAATTCTAGTGTGTAAAAAATGACAGTACAGCGATAATCCAGAGCTGACAAATCTACGTTTGATAAATTTATAAATCATATCCTATTTAGTGTCATTTAAACATGTTATACAACGATTTTTTGTTCTCGCCTGTCAGGCACGATATCATGAGGGGATCAATAGAACAAAGCAGTTTCATATCAATTGTGTCATTGTTTTTAACTGTATAACATTAATAGTAATTAAAAGTGTAAAAAATATTAACATAATTTAACATTTAACCTCGAAAATATTGTTTACGCATATTGTACGTAAGACTCATTATCTGTGTTATATAAATAATGTTGCTAGTGTTTCAAGGGGCCCACCAATTTTCCTTTGCCCAGGGCTCCAATCTGTCATGATCGGGGCCTGCCCCCCAGGCTCTCCAGATTTTACACCTTGTGACTTCTGGATGTGGGGTTACTTGAAGTCACGTATGTATAGAGATCGGCCTACGTCTTTGGCACAGTTAAAAGAAGCTATTCGCCACCATGTGCCAGGTATACCCTCTGACTTGCTTTTTAACGTTGTGCAGTTTGTCTTCGATCGTCTGACGGCTGTAATTATCAGCGATGAGAATCAAATTGAATAGCTGTAGGTACTGAAACACATCAGTGACATTCATATCAGTGACCTCTATTATAATTTTATAAGTCTGTTAATTGAACTCCAGTGCCAACTTTTGGTCAAAAATGTAACTAATATTAATATATTGTTTTTCATTAAAAAGAAAAATCCCCCGTGTTTCAGAGCATTTCTGTGCAAACCGCATTATTTTATTATAATTAATTTAATAATAATAAGGTTTTAAAAAGTCTAGTGACTTTTGGATCACCCGGTACATACCAAGTTTTAAGCAAATCAATCCATAAATGCTTTTTTTATGGGAAATTTTCAATTAGCCGCAAATTGAAACAAAATAATGGATCAGTTTGGATAATGAAGTCATCCACAATATTTGCCAAAGTAGTCCTTTGTCCCACTTTGTTCGAATTGACTGATTTTTTTTTTTTTTTTTAATTTCTGTAGTTACAAATTTTCAAGTGAACTCGTGATTTCAAGTGGCCGCGCTTTTGAAATAAAATGTGTGATCAAGTTGTTTTAAGAAATTTTAGGAATAAGTCCAGGGTCGAGTAACTGATCGATTTCTGAATGAAAAAAAAAGAGATATAAGGAATTAACCTAATAGCAATTTATTGTATTATATGACCCGCTTTTCAAAAAAGAAAAAAACAGTACCCATATTTATTAGTTAAATTCTAGTAGCATTTCAAGCTAAACTATAAAATCAACAAAATGATCTTGACTAATTTATCATCATTTATTCTACCTTTGAAATGCAGATTGATTAAGGATGATATTAAAATTTAGTGAATTATGAAAAATTGTAAAAATTGCTGAAAATTTCAAATAATTTCCTTATTAAATTTTATTTAGTGAAGTGAAAAATGCAAGAAGATTACACTTTAAATTAATTTTTGCATATATATATATATAATTTATTTGTCTTTCTGTTCACTTTCAAGCCAAATTTATTATTTTGAAATAAAGGAGTCGCATTCTTCTTCTTCTTCTTTTTTTTTTTTTTTTTTTTTTTTGTTTGTTTGTTTGTTTTTGTTTGATTTGTTTCTTTTAAGGGTATTTTCAGGAATGAAAAATTCCAGACTTCTTCGACACCAGTATTTTTATCAATATAATTTTATAGAATTTCCATACTAAAGTGTCGTGATTGAACAGGATAAAGACTTTTTTTGTAAAAGTAATGGTAGTAAAAACGGCTGAAAATTGTCCTTCTCGAAACACCCTTAAACAAAAGGCGAAGTATGTGATCGATGAAAATCTGTAAAAAAGAAAAAGAAAGACAAGGATGAATGCAAATGAAATATTTGAAACACTCAATGCAACTAAATATAAGCTATAGTTTAATAGAAAACAACTGTCATGCAACTAACCACTTCCCTATTCATTTTTATTCACTCAGCAAACCTTCGATGCCGCTGTGAGTGGGAGAAAGTGTTTTGGAGTTTTGTAGAGCTTTGGCAATCGGCTGGTAAAATAGGATGCAATTGGCGCATCCGACTTAAAGAATTTATTCTGTTATTTTATGTTTTATTATAACATGAGTACATATGTGCTTACCTGTATATAATATTTCAAGTTCACCTGTACATATTCATATTCATATCTGATGTTATTCTATTAATTAATTAAAGAGTAAGAACTCATAAGAGAGAAATTTGTTTCAAGAATCTACACTCGTTCATTACAAGAACATTGAAATACTTTATATCTTTAAAATAATAACAATGATAATAATAATGCATCATAAAAATACTTACCCGTATTGATCAAGTTTTCTTGGGATCCAGATAAATAAATAAATTATTGTTATTAATAATAATAGTAATTTAATTCTTTTAATTGCCTATTCTCCGTAGTTTGACAGTTTGAATTGCGCATCGCGAAAGAAATTAGCAACAATGGCAAGTCAAAACAGCGATATCTCACGGTGTCGCTTGAAATTTGGAACAGTTGCTGGTACGTAAATTTGCTTCTCTTTCATGCTTATTCAGAGGTGCCAACATTTTAATTTATTCCGGAGCATTTTTAGACCCCGTTTTTATTTCAGACCACTTTTTTTTTTTTTTAATATTTTACCTTAGTTATTTACGCGAGAAAATCATTCTATGAATAATGTGGTGCAAAAGAAAGGCGGAGCTGAAAATGCTTTGGAATATATTAAAATGTTGGCAACTATGTATATTGGAGATTTACGCGGTCTGTTATTATACTGTAGAATGTTAAACAAGGTTCCTCTTCAGAAAAAGCCGTATCGTACCTCTTAACAAACATAATGTAGAAAAATTTTTCGTCAGATTAAATAGCAAGAAATCCAGATGTAATGACTTTTATTTATACAACATTCAAGAAAAATATATATTTTAACGCAAATAAATGATCTATCCTTCAACAAACTGCAAAATACAAGCTACGATAAAATTACACCGCAGTAATTCAGGCAGAGGATGCCTACAATATCAAAATGTAGTTTACTCAATCAAGGCAAGCGGAGAAGTCCCATAACATCTGCCAGTCTCAAAGCCGATAGTGCCAACCGAAAGATTTGGCGTAGTTATAATTAATCGGAAAAAAATGCCAAACCATTTCTTTGTTTTCGTACATTTTAATACAAAATTTTTGAATATAATTTGTCGTTACCAAAACTCAAACTAATTTGGCATAAAGAAAAAAAAAAAAAAACACGCCAGCTGTGAATCAAACCAACGGGCGCAGATAATCCGAGATGAGCTCATAACTCGCACCAGTTAGTCGACATTAATTCATCAAAAATATATTTTGGAACAATAACCGGTTGCTCGAAAGTAATAATAGTTTTTTTTTTTTTTTTTTATGTAAACAGAAGCATTATAATTATTAACGGAATTTCCTTTTTTTTTTCTTTATTACTACAGACATATCTTAGGAATATTGCTGGTAACAATTCTGAAATACATTCTTAAATAAATAACAGAGCTGCCAACCAAATCCGGCAAATTGTTAGTACCGCCCCTTTTTCTACACCACTTAATTTTTAGAGTAATTCTCTTCAAATATATTTACGATGAATGAAGAAAACAAATACTCTAAAAATTAAGTAGTGTAGAAAAAGGGGCGTTTTTCAATAGGCGTTAACAATTTGTCGGATTAGGTTGGCAGCTCTGAAATAAGTTATAGCGAGAACTGATTTAATTCTTTAGGGGAAGAACAGAGATGGAACACGGGCGCAGAATTCATACCACTATCAATGTACGAAAATTTTCTACTTCTTAAATCGACGATATTCTAGGTAGAGAAATTTCTTAAACGGATTCCGGTATGAATTCTGCGCCCGTGTTCCATCCCTGGAAGAAGTATGAATAGAATTAGTTTTCAAAAACCGTGTATAAAAATTGCTTTATTTTACTCTGAGGACCGCTGCGGGCACTGCATATGCAATATCCTTAATAAAAAGAGATTGTCTAAATACTTATGTGACACTACATATGTTAATTTTACATAATTATATGTTCTTTGTATGATATATATATATATAATAAAAAATAAATAAAGAAAGAATTTACTAGAACCAACGGGTGAATCGAATAAAAAGCTTTTGTGCCATAGCAACTGATGTAACCTATGTTTATCCCAATTGCTATAGGTACACACTACTAACTTCTTAGTTTAGGGTCCTTGTATGAACCCATTAACTCGACATTTGTAAAAATACGCATAAACATCAACCGCAGCTCTACTTCTTAAAATTTTATTAAAACAGAATTATTATACAAAAATTTTGGTATGAATATATTTCCTTTCTTTACCTAATAAAAAGAATACTTATAATGTCTTGTTCCTTTAACTTTTTTTATTTTTTTTTATTTTTTTTTTACCATAAAGTAGTATAATATGTCACCATCTACAATTCCTTCCCTAGAAAATACTTTATTTATGAGGTTTAAATACTTGAAAATGATATATAAACTGGTTGAACAAAATTTATTTGGAGATTTTTTAATCTAGATATTTTCACGAATAATTAAACAAATTATGGGGGATTATTTTGCAATTTTATGTATCTTATAAAAACATAATGTTTCTTCATATATTTCAACGAATTTTTTTTTTAAAGGACAAAAAAGGGGCAGGTAACAAACTAAAATTATATATATATATATATATATATATATATATTTAGAACCATATTATAAAAAAAAAAAAATTTAATATGTTTTTTAACTCTCGCCTATAGCAATGCATAGCAGCCAAGTTTTTTAATTTATTCCGGAATGCTGTTAGTCCCGCCCCTTTTTACACCGTAATCTTTTTAGGGTAATTTTCTTCCTATTTAATAGTAATTATATATTGAAGAAAATTTTTCTACAAAGATTACGTCGTGAAAAAAGGGCTGGGCTAACAGCATTCCGGAATAAATTAAAAAACTTGGCAGCTATGGCAAGTGAGGGTTTCTTAATTATATGCATTCATTTGTATTACATACTTGCCAACCATCACATTAATAACCGTACAATTGTTAACGCCCCCTGAAAAAACGCCCCTTTTCTCACACCACTACATTTTTAGACTTATTCTCTCCAAATGTTGTTACGATTAAATAAGACTAAAATTACTCTAAATAATTATTGGTGTTTAAAAAAAGGCGGGTACTAAAAATTGTACGGTTCATAATGAGACGGTTGGCAAGTATGGTATTAGATTATCGTATAAATCCTTTGCATTATAATTTTTTTTTTTTTTTTTTTTTTTTTTAATGCAGATCGATAATTATTCTTAAATCAGGGGTGAAAGTGGTTATCGTCATCGGCACCACTATTTTTATTTAGAAAAATTGAGTGTATTTTTAAACTAATATACTCCGATTAAATAGGATTGTGATTTTTGCTAAAAAATACCGGTGAAAGGGTTCCGTCAAAAGACGGAAAACTTTCACCCCTGTCTTAAATTCTATGTTTATACTAAGTTAATATTCACCTCATTGTACGGTTTTCTGACACAACTATTTCGTTGTTAAATATTTCGTGATGTTTAATCTCTGAAAGCTGCTAACAAAAATACTATAAATGTTCATTAATAATTTCAAGTAGTAAAAGAACGAACAAGATGGTATCCATGTCCGATATATACTTTATAAACAAGTGCAATATCATTTATAGATTAATCCTGGAGATTCCTCTTCCATTCTTCAAATACGCCTCTTCAGTTTTAACACAATCTCCCTAATTTTGACTCATATTAAATAAAAACATAAGCTGAATTCCTCGCTGTTGATAAAATAGTTTGTCAGTGGCGTTCGTCTCGATTTTTTCCAAGATCTAAATATTTCGCCTTTATGTTACCTTTTCAGTTTCCTAAATCAGACAAAATTCCAGGATAATAATTCAAGCGAATACAATAAAATGTAGCATAACTGTTTAACTGTTATTGCCATGATTAGCCTGTCATTTTTGTAAAGTAATAGAAATTCATTTATAATACAAAGAATGGGTCATCATCACGATTTCAGGAGTAAATTCGGTATTTAATATCATTATGTTGGTCAATCTGAACATTGAGAAAAATGAAATATTTAATTAAAATAAAATAAATAAAAACTTTTACGATCCCTTAACGGCCGAATTCACATAAATATAGCAAAACGAGATGTTTTTACCCTTTACTTCCACTCCACTTTAAATATTTTGGAACATCGAAGAACACGTGGCAGCTATGCCAACAAACACGTGAGCACTTGCCAAGCTTTCAATCCTTTAAATCAGGTTTCACACCAGTTTATATATATATATATATATATAGAAAATGATTTTAAATGATTATGAAAACTGACATTTTTTCCTAGATAATGCCTTGAACGAAATCTCCCGCCAAAATCAAGGACATGGCAGCTAAGTATACTAGTAGTTATCAATTTAGCCACGAGAAAATTTTAATGTTTTAATTTTTTTTTATCACTGAAAGCAGTTATACTTTACTAATTAAACAAAATAAACATTTCTGTTAATTTTTTCCGGTAGCTAAAATGTCTAAGCTGGCAACTATGTAAGTGTACGATAAGTATTATCATGCGATTGGGAACACTGACCTGTGGCCATTGTCGCGCATCTTCCTCTGCATAATATTGTGAACAGTAGTTGTACTCTCCACCTGTTTTTTTTTTTTTTTTCCCTTTCAGGACACTCGTCTAAATGAGAAATTATCACATTTACTACTGCCATATTTTTTATGCAATAACCTGTATCCTCTTTAACTATGATATATTACTATAAAAATACCACAAAAATATCTCCATTAAATTAAAAAAAAGTTTCTCATAGCTAAAATGTTCCGAAAAAAGGTAGGGAGTACGATGGTATAGTATAAGTGGATCATGATTTGAATTATCTTCCAAGAACGTCCATTGTGCCTTTACTTTCAAAAACAAGACTCAAACTCGTAATAAAACTTTCAAAGTAACGTACCATATAGATATTTATAAAAATCAGATTTTTTATAAATGAAGTAAAATGTGTCAATCGTTGTTATTGGATTATGTATGCATACAGAAGAAAAATTGCTACGAAAGTAAGACTTTTATTATTTAATTTCTTGTATGTATAGGAATTAAACGAAAATGTATGATAATGCAGACAAAAAGATTCGTTATTTTTAATCTCGACAAAAAAGTACGTATATTAAAAGTTTTAAGCTTTTATACATCTTTCTACTTGTGTGAAAGACAGGGTAACTTCCAGATAAATGGATAGAATTTAATGCGGATTTTTATTACAATTCTAATCTAGTCGGGATGTTTCTGAGCTATGTTTCTATATGTAATGTATATATGTTTCAATTATTACTATTATTATTTAAATTTAATTATTTGCTGTCAAATATCTGCAAAAGAAATTTATTTCTTAAATAAATATTCAATGTCCAAATTTATTGACACTACTGTTGCTTGTTTAAATCAACTACGATATAAATAATATTTCATATCGAACATGTTAAGAAACTATGTTTCAACAAAAACATTCAAAAACATCCAAGAATTTATTTTCAATCTTCAACTATATTTTCCTTTTTAAAATGTCATTATATAAAGCCCAACTATTTTAATTTAAAACTATACAAAATCAGACATTTCCAGTAAAACAAAAAATAAAAAAAAATGTTTGCATAGGATATTAAATAGAAACAATTATATTATTACACTATAGACATTCCAAAGTAGCACCATAGCCGCCTTAACTAGATGCCTGTCGCGTAGCTCGGAAACTAAGTTCCAGCGGTAGACAGCACCACCTGGTACAGATTGCGCATCTTTTTTATTCAACGGCCACCAAAATTTTTAAAAGTGGGATATTATATACATAAAAGTCGAATAGAATTGAAGAAACGTCGATTATATATATCATGTATCACTTCTTTAAATTATTGGTGACTTGAATAAAAAAGTCCTATAATCTATGCTAGGTGGCGCTGTCTACCGCTTCAACTGTTGCCTAGTTTCCGAGCTACGCGACAGGCATCTAGTTAAGGAGGCTATGGTAGCCACAGGAATGTCAAATCAAGTGTTCCGTAACGAAAGGGAAGGCGGGAGTGATGGTTAGTTAAAGCTTCCCTAATCAAAGAAAAAATTCACCGTCCCATTACTTAAATTAACACTCCTTAATCTACCATAACAAAAGAGGCGATGTTAAACTGCACTTGCATATTTACATGCATTGCCAAACAAAACACAAGTGAATATTATTTATAAAAGAAAAGAAAAAAAAGGAAAAGAAAAGAAAATTAGAAAATTAAGCTTCTGTAAAGATTATTAAGCAGTTTCCAACTCGAAAAACTAACTGATGAAATAAATAAATTAATATCAGAAACTCTATTTTATATCGCGATCATAAGAAAGTTGTAAATAAACATATAAGTTAGCGATAATGTGATGTTTGAATTTTGCAGTAATAATGAAATTTGTTTCTGCGAATAAGTTTTTAATGTCAAAAATAAGCATTTAACATAACAATCCCCAGAATGTACTATAATATTCATATTATTTTTGGCTATCTCATATCATAAAAAGAGCTTGAACATGCATCATATAAAATACTAAAATTAAATTTAGTCCCAAAACGGATATTATTAATATATATATATATATATATATATATATATATATATATATTTACTGAAATATTACAAAATATTAAGACGAGAAAAATATTCAAAAAATCAATACAAATTATTTTATGAAGCCCTTCTTAAGAATTATCATAAATCAAATTTTAGCAACTTCGTTTCTATAAAACATTAATTGAGGAGCAAACATTCAAACCGACTTTTCTCCAAAAATAAAAAGATTGAGTTAGGGATTTTTCTTTGAACTTAACGTAAAGCGGTATATCTACATGTCTTCCTAGATATGTCTGCATATTTTCCTAGTATCTAATAATACATCTAAACAAACAGTAATTAGGATTTAAGTTTAGTTGTTTTTTAATTTATTAGTTTTGTGTTGTCTGAAAAATTGTATCCGAGGGAGAAAACACGGTTTAAATGTTTGCTTCTCAATTATGTAAATGAATAAAAAAAAAACATATTTATAAAAATAGATGTTTGTGCAATTCTTTGTGCATATGTTTGTACCTCTCTGGGCTGAACGACCGTATATTACAAAGCTACAATATATGACAGTCTCATATACTGGAGAAATCATCAATTTTATTGCACCTACAACACCAAGAATTTGGCACATCAGTTAAATCCCTAAAGTATGATGTGCTTCAACATAACAATCCCCAGAATGTACTATAATATTCATATTATTTTTGGCTATCTCATATCATAAAAAGAGCTTGAACATGCATCATATAAAATACTAAAATTAAATTTAGTCCCAAAACGGATATTATTAATATATATATATATTTACTGAAATATTACAAAATATTAAGACGAGAAAAATATTCAAAAAATCAATACAAATTATTTTATGAAGCCCTTCTTAAGAATTATCATAAATCAAATTTTAGCAACTTCGTTTCTATAAAACATTAATTGAGGAGCAAACATTCAAACCGACTTTTCTCCAAAAATAAAAAGATTGAGTTAGGGATTTTTCTTTGAACTTAACGTAAAGCGGTATATCTACATGTCTTCCTAGATATGTCTGCATATTTTCCTAGTATCTAATAATACATCTAAACAAACAGTAATTAGGATTTAAGTTTAGTTGTTTTTTAATTTATTAGTTTTGTGTTGTCTGAAAAATTGTATCCGAGGGAGAAAACACGGTTTAAATGTTTGCTTCTCAATTATGTAAATGAATAAAAAAAAAACATATTTATAAAAATAGATGTTTGTGCAATTCTTTGTGCATATGTTTGTACCTCTCTGGGCTGAACGACCGTATATTACAAAGCTACAATATATGACAGTCTCATATACTGGAGAAATCATCAATTTTATTGCACCTACAACACCAAGAATTTGGCACATCAGTTAAATCCCTAAAGTATGATGTGCTTCTCTAAAGTACAGCGCCTAGTTAATTAACCAAAACTTTTCTAATGTATTTTCTCTTGAACTCAAGAACAGTTTCATGCTTATTTGCCTCTTTCTCTTGATGTTGTGACAGCTTGTGAGCTGCTGTAACTATATAAATAAAGGGCGGTGCCTGTATATAAGAATGTATGTTCAACGATCGAACATCGCTGAGCTACAAAAATTGGCATACGGAGACACTAGCAGGTAGGGGTAGGATTGCATATTCATTAATTCAAAATAATAATAATAAGTTTTGAGATATTAAGTTTAAACGTTGATATCGATTTAATTTCTCATCCTATGATTTACTTTTCAACTGCAAAAGAGAAAGAAAAACACCACTCCAAAGCAAAGGTTTAGAAAAAAGGGGGGGGGGGGGTATTATTATTATTATTATTATTTCAATTGAAGTTTATAAAAGAACATGGAATGTGTATTGGAAAAATAATTAAAATGAAATTTACTCGTGTATTTTTCCCATACAATATAATTCAGTTTAAAAAATATGTATATTTAATACATAGACCTGCTAATTACGCTAGTTTATCCGTAATGGTATTAGGCCCCGCCTTTTTTTCACACCAGAATAGCTGTAGAGTAATATTCAGCAATATGTTCTCATGATTAAATAAGAAGGATATTGCTCTACAACTATTCTGGTGTGAAAAAAAGGCGGAACTTAATACCATTACGGATAAACCAGCATAGTTAGCTGGTCTAAATACAAAAAGTTAATGTGCATTAAAAAAATAATTAAAATGAAATTTACGCGTGTATTATTCCCATACAATATGATTCAGTTTAAAAAATATGTATATTTAATACAAAAAGTAAATTACGAAGGTATTTTTCTTTTGTCTGTTTTCCCCTATAAAATATTTTATATCAACCAAAAGGTTTCGATTCGAAGTTCGTAAAGCATTAAAATTTCCCCCAAAATAACAAATACTCAATTAAGTGAAACTAAGATTGTAAAATCTAGCATCAGTCATGTATTATTGAACACACTCCTCCATTATAAATTAAATTATAAAATACCAATAAGTAAACTGATAGATTTTTGCAGAAAGAATTCCTAGTTTACCTAGGTTATTGCTTTTAAAATTAAAGACAATCTTTTCTGGGAGAGTAATTATAATTTTTTGATTACGCAAAATTAAGATAATGTTCAAACGAAAGTTAATAGGAAGTTAATAGCGACTAAATTAACTTTAGTTCAAAGGTGACACAAATTTGTATGGATCATTTCAACAATTAAATGATCTCTTCGACTTTTTTAAGTACCTCTTACAGGGCATAATAAATCACGTAGTTCAGCGAACGAATTTGTATATAACACAAATGCGACCAAATATGCAGGGAAATTTTACGAAAGACGACATTAAACTACTTCTTTGTATATTTCTACTAAGTATGTTTGTGATTCAGTTACCTACTTGTAGAAATGTTTTGAATAATAGTCTTGAATATCCTGGAATATTAATGCAATGTCAGTCATTCAGTGGAAAAAAATACGCAATTTTCTTCATTTCAATGGCAGCACACAGTTCGTTTGAGCTGGAAACAATGAGCACGACAAATTACATAAGATAAAACTCGTCATAAATTTTTGCTTGACCATTGGGGCTGTGCCTTAAAAAAAAGTACATATATGGAAAAATCCCCGCGTTCAAAACCAAAAATCCGTCAAATAATACAATCCAGCTAAACTTCTTAAGTGGGGCTATAACGTTCTCGTTCCCAGTGGTACATGGGTGTTCTATTACGTGAAATGTTTGCTAGTACTTCAGGTAATGTACTACTTCCAAATTAACCACACACTAACGTTAGTGGGCATGTTGTTATTTGTGTTTAACGTACGTCTAAGAAACCTAAACTGCTCAATTTTGCTTAACAGTTGGTTCAACAACATACCACATCAGGTATATCTGAAAAAAGAAATATAATGCCACTAGGAACTGTTAGGTTGAATAAACTTGGATTCATTGATATGCCAACTGAATCAACGATGATGAAAAGCGGAAGGATAACGTTTGTTGAGAAATATGCTATTCTTGATGGTGAAGCTATGCGCATTCGCTTGGTACTACAAAAGTGTTTTATTTCTGCTGTCAACATTTACAGGAAGCTAGTCAAATGCGAATGCAAAACGTTTCTTCAAATCTAAGAGATTTATACGAGGGATTATTTGTCCAAACATTGTGAAAAATTATTAGAAATACAAGGGAGGGAGTGGATCTCTTTGATTCCATGTTATGCTACCACCGTATATTGATTGTAAGAAGTGGATATTGACACTATGGAGTCAATATCCACTTCTCTGTTCCGGGGAGTAATTGAGTGTATATTCCATAACATGTGAATATTTCATAATCTACTTGACACGACCATAGTAAAAGCTTGGCTACTATGTCGAGGACAGACATGTTTGTCCTATTGAGGAAGTTACTCCCATATAATTTAAATGCACCTAATTTTCTTTTTATTTTATTGCAAGTTACCTACGTATTATTTAAATACATCTAATTTTATTCTAAATTTCTTAAGTATCAAATTATCAGTTATTTAATTAATCTTTTTAAGTGAATAAATTTTATGTAAATCTGATTCTTAACTAAATTACTTAAATTGTTCCAAATTGTAAGAAGCTCACTTTCGTTAATAACAGTTATTCAATTTACTTAAATGAGTAATAAAAACTTTATTTTAATATTAGAAGAAAGACACTAAAAACACAAAGCACTATTTATGTGTTTTCAGTTAACAGTGCTTTTGAAAGCTCAAATAATCAATAGGAGATATATTGCTTTGTTTGTCGAATAAATATCATAAACTGATACAATTTAAATCCTTTCCAGTGAATAAATAACTTCTTCATTGCCCATCAGAAGTAAACTAACTGGCAATTAAAAGAATTATTTATTAAATAAATGACTTTTTTAGAAAATTCAACGTCAAATAACACTGCATATGTCTATTTCGTTATAACTGAATGTAAATATTCCTGTCAGTTAATGTCATTATGAAATGATTTAGTTTCTAAATTACA
Source organism: Salticus scenicus (assembly GCA_963930645.1). Classification (NCBI taxonomy): domain Eukaryota; kingdom Metazoa; phylum Arthropoda; class Arachnida; order Araneae; family Salticidae; genus Salticus; species Salticus scenicus. Next base: position 131,357 of record CAWVNO010002902.1, on the reverse strand, counting down.
ATTATAATGCAATCGTTATATGTAACGGTTTTTATTCTTGTGAGTTATTTTGTTGGCGAAATAATTGGCTATCAGTTTTAATAACGACTTTTTAAATTCAAAATATCTATTTTTTTTTTCGAGAAACAAAGAAAGTATTTGACACTAATATTTGGCTGTTTCTTCTGAATATGGGATTTTTAGTTCAGACATCTCTGATCTGTTCTAATGAATGGATCTCAGAACTGCTCCAGATCATCGTATAACATGGACGCAATAGAAATCATTCTTTTCCCCATCTTTTTCGATAATTTCTACTGTTCACTTTCGATTATTTGCATAATCCTTAAATGTTAACCAACGCCCTGTATTTATTTTTCGAAAATATCGATTTTGATAATTTTTTGAAAATTTCTTCAATAAAGGAATCCTGATGACTGTAATGGACTATTTTTTGAAATTTTTCTTCCTTGGCAACTTTCTCTACTAATAAACGATCACTGCAACGGATACATTTTACAACAGTCCATACAGGGTTTAAACTGCCATTAGTTTTTTTAGCATTTTGCTAAAAAGTATCATATTTTGCTAAAACACGTCGGTCAGAATTTTGCTAAAAAGCTAAAACTGGATAACTGTATAAAATATCTCTATATAATAAATAACTCAGATTTTTTTTTTTTTTTTTTTTTTTTGTAATATTTGCAGGCAAAAACTACGAAAGGACAAATTTTTGGGAATCATTATTTACATAGTAATTTGGATTTATTTTTAATTTTCAATGATTGAATTTAAATGCAAAAATATTTAAAAGTATGTCAGAATTCGCTTCATAGAAGCATTCTTACCACTAGTATTTCACGATTATCTACCACTACACTTTACTTAATTTTTAAATTGCTTTTTTATTTTACACATATGATATGAATACCTCTTTTTCTATTGTTAAAATCAAAACATAGTTTCCCTGATTCATATTTTTAAAGTCACAAATATGGATGCTTGGTTAAAATCATCAATGAACAAAAGGAATAGAAAACAAAACTGAGGATAACAAAGCTAAGTAAAAGAAATCAATGGTATCCAAAGAATTAATTAACTTTCGAAAAAGCTAAAATAGTGCTTGCCTATTTTCGCTGAAATGCTAAAGTAATTTTTTTGCCAGGTTAAACCCTGAGTCCATACCATTACTTCATTTCAAATGTGAAATTGCCACTCCCCTCTTCAAACGAAACAAGACTGTCAGACGCCGCAGAGTACAACATTGCAAGAAAAAGGAAAAAAAAAAAAAAAAAAAAAAAACATGACACGAATAAGATATTTAACAACAGATTCAATTAAGAATTCTGTTTGCTTGACACTGAAAGTTAATACTGAAAGTTAAGTACCTGAAACACTGCTTTGATTTTTAAATAGTTAAATTACTTTAAATACTTTCTGGTGTAAAAAAATATATATTATGTATCCGTAATATACCCCCATTTCCATTTACATACATACGCACACCCACACACATATATATGTGTGTGTGTGTGTGTGTATTACATATATATATATGTGTGTGTGTGTGTGTGTTTGTGTATTAATATTTTCTATTATATATCTTTATAATTTAATAGTGAAACATATTTTTACACTTTCTTATTTCTTTGCACAGAAAATTTTGTGTGCAGTAATCAGAAAGTATAAAAAGAAAAAAAAAGTAAAGCAAAAAGAAATAGCCAACCATCAACTAAATTTGTCGTAAATATGGTACTTATATATGGCGTATGCTCATCGATGAATTATAACTTCTAGTTACCAAAGTTAGAGTTTGATTTTTTTTTTTTATGGGCCGTCTCCATATTAAAATTTGCATCAAAGTCATTTTTTTTTTAATTTAAACATGCAATTTTTTTATTCAATATTCATATTTCTTAAATCATGGTAGTTCGAAAAAGGGTCATTGTTTATGGACTTTTCATTAAGTCTTGGTAGAATTACAAGTTACGAGCGAAAATGTATTAGAGGTCTATCCATATGCAGTGCTTCCAGATTGAGGAAAAAATTTATTCAAATTCCACCATGAAATTTTAATGATTGCAGTTTACTAATTATTTCTAAGACCCTTTTTCGTAATTTATCATAGAAATGACTAATCAACGATTACAACTGAAATTTAGTACTGGGTGTTGAATAAAAAATTCCCTCAATCTGGCAGCCCTCTCCATATGGTATTTAGGGGGAAAGGCAGATTATGATTACGCACAGTATATTCCGCACAGTATGACTATTATTCATTCAGATACTAACCAGAAAAAAATGCAAAATAAAGTTTAATTACAAAAGATATTAGGTTTGAATTTCAACTTACTATTAATAACTATCTGAATACTTACTATGGAAAGATGAGATAATATTACTCAACTCATAATTTATATTGCTTTATTTTTAGACATTTTTCAATAATAAATGTGAATGTTATGCCGCAATTGGAATTAATCGGATATAAACAAAATATCGCTTTTCTTTTTTATAAAAGATTTTGTTTGCTACAGTACTTTAAAACACAGAATTTCAGACATTTGTCTCAATATAAAAAAATTCAATATAAAATTTTTTTTAATATAAATTAAATAGTTCATGCGCTAAATATTTAACAAAAATGAAATAGTTCATGCACTAAAATTTAAATAATTTGAAATTTACAAACCGTACAATACTGAATTATAAAAATATGAACAGCAAAATTAAAAAAGAAAATTCGCGGTAATATATATATATATATATATATATATATATATATATATATATAAGTTTTCACGTTTTTCTAAAATGTCCCATTTAACAAGAGGTGTACGAGCAATGTTATATTGAAATACAAAATTATGAAGAATAAATTATTAAAATAACAATGATAGTAATAATAAAATTTTTCTTAAAAAACTTAGAAAAGTTATTTAATATAAAAAATAAATAAATAAATAAATAAATACTTATCCATATCGGATATAGTCGTATTCTTAAAAGTAAGCAGCGATTCTCTAAAATTTTACATTATAAAGAAAAATGATTCTACGTATTAGGGTGGTTCGAAAAAATCGATTTTTTTATTTCGGAATCGCGTTACCTCTCAAAAGTTGTAGTTTGGTATCATCAGTTGGGAAAAAAAAAAAAAAAAATTCTAAGTTGACATCCTCAGTTCGCGCGTGACGCTGAAAGTTTGAAAAAATATGTTAAAAATTGAAATTTTCAAAAAGTAATAAAATTAGTTTTTTGTAATTTTTTATAATGCAACAGCCATAAATTGTTAGTATATAACGTAATTTCAACCTAAAGAGAAATTCATAACTTTTAGATAATATAATCTGTTCGCGCATGAGGCTTAAAATTTGAAAAAAAAAAAGTCAGAAACTGAACAGTCGCATTCTTATTCCACCGCCGAATCATCCAGACAGTAGACACATTCTAGTAGACAGTTTAAAGGCTCTGCTCTCACTTTGTCAGTCAGTTAGTAGCCGCTAAGCAAGCAGCATCATTAATTTGTAACTGTAATTGAATAAAAAAGTGCAGCGTGTTTTGCTTTGAGTAGATTATTTTGTAAAGTTATTGAGATTTTTATGCTCAAGTTTTGTTATATTGTTCTCCGTTCTCCAAATAATAAATAATGGGACCCTCGAAAACTTCTAAACGCTTAAGTGTTTGTCCGTTTTTCGGGTCACCAAAAGCGTTAAGTCAAATTGTTTTACCAACATGTGCAGATGCTTTGTTAGCTTGTTTTGAAGAAACAACAAAAACCGTAAAAAACAAATCTTTTCAAAGATTTCAGATTGCATGGCTGCTTAAATAGAAGAACTGTCCTGTAAAGCTTCTATACCAACGGTCAGTCATGAACGTATTGTTAAATTGATAAAGGATTACCATAATAAGTGCTACACTTTAAGAAAGTCATTTAGAGCCTGGAGGAAAGTATCTTGGACATTTAACACCTGCAAGAGCCACTGGAAGTGAAATAGATAATAGCATCTTTTGCTATTTAGAAAACAATAACTTTCATTATGTTAAGCTTGTTGCAATTGGATGTGATGGAACAGCGACTAACACGGTATGGACAAACAGCGTTATTCTCAACCTTGAGCTTAAACTTGGTCGTCCTTTACAATGATTTATATGTTTATTACATTTCAACGAACTTCCATTCAGACATTTGTTTGAAAGTGTAGATGATGGTGATACTACAGGACCCACAAGTTTCTCAGGACAAATTGGCAAGACGTTGACTGACTGTGAAAAACTCCCTGTTGCTAATTTTGAAACGATTAATAGTGAAGAGATAAATGTGACCAAAACTGACGTAATCAAGGACCAACGTACTTACTTAATATTTATCGAGCAGTCAAGACAGGAGAGTGTGCGCCAGATCTCGCTGGGAAAGATCCTGGTCCTCTTAGTAACTCTAGGTAGTTAACTTGTACAAATAGGTTCTTAAGACTATGTATTTCTGAAGTAAAACCTTCTGACGAAATTAAACTGCTAGTCAGATATATTATGAAGATATACGCTCCAGTATGGTTTGTAATTAAAATGCATCACTCTGTAAAGTTTGGAGCAGTTCACGTGTTTAAATTAGTACAGAAGACAAGACAGCTGCCCGACAGGGTACGTAACATAATAGATCCTGTCATTTAGAGGAATGCGTATTTTTGTCATCCTGAAAATCTTTTAATTTCAATGGTACTAGATGAGAGAGTGCACGTAAGACAGCTAGCTTTTCGAAGATTTCGAAAAGCATGAAAACAAGAACCAAAAGTGAAATCGGTGCGAACTTTTCAACCACCAACCATCAATTTTGTAGCTTCAAATTACATTGAAATTATTGGTTGGTCCAAGTGCAAACTTACACCTCCTCCAATAATGAGCAATGTGTCAACGCACAGCCTAGAAGAACTTATTAATACTAATGTTCTCCCAGAGTTCTAACTAATTAAATTCCCTTGCCACACGCAAAGTGTCGAAAGAATTGTAAAGCTCGTAAGAGAATCTTGTACTAAAGTATGTGTAGAAGAGAACAGGGATGGTTTCATAAGAACAACTTTGCTCTCAAGGTCAACAATGCCATCATTTGACTATAAATCTCAATTTAAAATATTGCCCAACACATTTGAGGAATCTTAAAGACAAAAAAAGATAGGTAAAATCTATAAATCATTTTGTAATTAGCTATGACATACAATGTTATTATATACTTATAAATGTGTGTGTAACTATATTTGTACGTATAATACTGTAATAAAAGGTTATATTCAACAAATTTAGAACTTTTAAAATATTTCTGAAACGTAAATATGTCATGTATGCATCATCGTATATTAAAAACGTAAATTTCAAATTTTAGGCGATTTTAGCCCAATTTAAGGCGTATGCGCGAACTAAAGATATAATGTAAAAGCTATAAAATATTTTTTTACATTCAAACTACACTATATACTGACAATTTATGGTTGTTGCATTATAAAAAAATATAAAAAAACTAATTTTGTTATTTTTTGAAAATTTCAATTTTTAACACATTTATTTTCAGCCTCGTGCGCGAACTAAAGATGCCAGCTTAGAATTTTTTTATTTTTATTTTTCCTCAATTGAGGATACCAAACTACAATTTTTGAGAGGTAACGCGATTCCGAAAAAAAAAAAAAATCGATTTTTTCAAACCACCCTACTACGTATTCGTCTTAAAATCATTTAATGTTTGTCCTTAGTAATAAATGCAATAAATGCCAAAGGTGTTTATGCATACCAGCCCCAAATATAGATTTAAATACGTATAAAGATTTCTTTTTTTTTTTTTTTTTTTATGTTAATTATTTTAAATTTATCATTTAAAGTCTATTATTTTTAAATTTATTATTTTTAATATTATTTGTTATTTTTTTTTTTTTTTTATTAAACTCGGCTTTTCTTCAGTTGATATTAATTCAAAATCGCTCACCTTAATTGCGTTAATTTTTCATTAATAAGTTAATTTGTTTAATAAACATCCGAATGATGTTTAGAAAACAATAAGTATCACATAAGAAGAAATAGAAGAAGGATATTTGAACACAGTTTGCATAAGGAAAATCCCGTTCTGACATTGAAATAAAAGTTTTTTTTTTTTTTTTTTCGAAGTTGGGATTTTGAAAGAAAGTATATAACAGAGTTGCTAGCATTTTATTCTGGAGCATTTTTATCCCCTCCTTTATTTCACACCATTTTTATTTTGTAGAGTAATTTTTACTTATTTAATTGAAACTATTTATTGTAGTAATTTTTTTTCTATTGTAAAGTGGTGTCAATTAATGTCGGGGATAAAAACGCCCCGGAATAAATTAAAACGTTAAAAACTAAGTTTATTTTATATTAAGTTTTGTAAAATATACAATATGCACTAGAAAATGTATATTATATATAATGTATAATTATATTTTAAAGTGTTGCAAAACATGCAATATACAATACACAAATGTGTATTAAATAAACAATATTAGAAAGCCATAAGTGTAAGCATGTATGGTTTTTTAACACCTCTAATTATTTGTATGAAAATTCATCATGTTTAAAAAAAAAAAAAAAAAAAAAAAAAAAAAATGCTAAAGACATTATTAAAAATAAAATGGTGTGCAAAAATGTGCGGGGATGAACAATTTTATGGAACTCTGCCGGTCTGTCTCTCCCTATATATGCATATGCATATATGTATATAATATTTTTTGTTTACAAAAATTACATAAGTTTATACTTATTTATTCATAAATATATTTGGAGATAATTACTCTATAAACAAAGTGGTGGGGGAAAAGGTGCGTGTACTAAACATCTTCCGGTTCATAAATAGGTTGTTGGAAAGTTTTTTTTTTTTTTTTTTTTTCCAGTTGCTTATTATAAACAGCAATATGGAAAAAAATTGTTTGACATTTTGTATATTTTCTAAGAACTGCACTTAAGAAAAGTGGGTGTGAAAAAAAAAAAAAAAGAGTACTAAAAATATATTGATATTTACTTCATGAAACCTTTCAGTAATTTGTCCGAGACAATTTAGTTAATGCGTTGTTGTATATACATAGCTATATTATTTCAGTTCGTATATTATGTACGAAAGAAAATTTAAGCTTTATTAGTGATCATTATATCCATGGTAGACACTTTTTAATTGATAAATATCGCACTTTTTTAAAGAGTATTGTCTGACGAATCGTAAGTGTAATGTATTTTAAAATACCTAAAATTATCTAAAAAAGTACTGAAGTATATACACATGTAATAAACTGAATTCAGGATAAATTAAGTACTGCAATGGTATTAACACTTTTTTTAAATTGTAATAAATCTTCTTTTCCTGAAATATTTCCGGTGTGAAACAGTAAAATGTTGTCCATTTTTTTCCAGGATCTTAATATTATTTTTCTACATTTACAAATAATACCCAAACACATTTTTGGTTATAACTCCATGAGTACTAAAACTAAATTATTCAAATAGTATACTTTTCAGCACTGCCAGACTCTCAGAAATTCGAATATAAAGCCAAAATTGGGTGTTCCTGTTGATAAATTCAAAGTTGGAACTCATTTCAACATGTGGATAACCCATAATTAAAATTCAACAACATTTTCAGAAAGGTCATTTAATTTCCTATAGAATGGTGTCTATTAATTTTTTCTACGTCAATTAATAAAGAAATTACAGCGAGTGCTGCGATTTTTTTCCCCCGACTGTACAATTATGTACTGCAGAAGCAGAAGTATAGACAAAGATGCTAAATTTCGAGACTTTTTGATTCAGTATTCACAAACAACTTTGAAAAATGATAATGAATATATTTAATAGATGTATAATCATCCAAGTGATTAGACAATTGTTACAATTAAAATTTTGTGGTCAAGACTGAATAAAAAAGACCAAAATTTTGACAACACTCGCCTTTTACTTACCGTCGCTATTAACCAAAGCCAATGTTATCCAAAAGGAATTTTGTTTACTTATATCTCACACATTATAAATTCTGTTTTCACATTCAGAAAATTCACAACTGTTAAACTGATGGATGTTTCCAATCTTTCTTTTTTTTTCTTTTAAATAGCTATTTTTACTTTTTAATATTTTTTTTTATAAACGACATTTCAGTATGTGAAATGTATTATTTTGGAGCTTCTTCATTTTGGAGCAATGCGAAATATATATATATATATTTTTTTTTTCGAAAAAGTTTGTCAATTTCGTAATAGTGAATTTTCTGAATATGAAAACAGAATTTAAAAATATGTATTAGTTAAAGAGTTAAAAGTATATAAAATTTTCCACCGGTACTTTTGTAGAATAAATGACAACGATTAAAAAAGAAGAAAGTAATTTTTTGTAATTACTGGTGTGAAAAAAAGGCTGGTCTAACCATTGCTTCCTTAACTAGATGCCAGTCGCGTAGCTCGGACACTAGGCAACTGTTTAAGCGGTAGACAGCGCCACCTGATGCAGATTGCATGACGTTTTCATACAACAGCCACCAAAAATTTTTAAAAGTCGGATATGATATATATAAAAGGCGAACAGAAACGTCGATTATATATACATCACGTAACACTTCTTTCAAATATTGATGACAGTTGAATAACACAAGTCGAATATTTAGTACTAGGTGGCGCTGTCTACCGCTTCAACTGTTGCCAAGTTTCCGAGCTACTTGACAGGCATATAGTTAAGGAGGCTATGATTAGGTTTTTAATATATTTATAGACTTATAAAATATGTTTATTTACAATAATATTTTAAAAAAAATACCTGATAAATTTATTTAGATAGTAACATTTTTAAGTCATTAAATGTTATTAATTTTATGCATTAAAGTGATCGCTTGTTGGATTTAGAGTTCACATATATTAGAGAAGTACATATAATAAAAATATTTTTCTCCTCTTTTACGTGTATTATGAATTTTTAAATTTTATAGTTACGTGTAAAAAATATAAAAATAAAAATATATTTATATTTATATGTATTTGGTATGTACAGAGTTTTTTAGGAATTTTTTTAATACTTCGAATTTAAATTGCTTTTAATTATTTAAAATTAAAATACATACGTCTTTGCATTTACTATTGCTTATGTAATCAATTAGAAGAATGTGATTTCAACTGAATGCAACGCACTTGTATGGGAATTATTTCTAATTTTATTGCATTTAACCCTTTGCACTCGGCATATTTTCCTATTTTGTACAGTAAGGCAAGCCTTTTGTTGTTCCTTTAAAATGTCACACGTATAGTTTCCAACTTACTACCCTTTGGGTACCGAAAAATTGTAATAATTTGTTTTATTTTACTTGACTATTAAATAAAATAAATATTTCTGTTAAAATTTTACGGTAGCAGAAAGGTAGCCTATAGTTACACGTTTTAGAAAAGTAACATTTCATTTGCAGAGAAACACCTTAAGCCATGGCTCGATTTTTTAATGTCCCCTCAAAAGGGACATACCAGCGATAAGGATTAATTTTTTGGAATATCAATTTTTTCTGTGTGGCGTGTGAAAATAAAGGAAAACATTCAAGTGAAATAAATAAATAAATAAATAAATAAATAAAGGATTGGATGCACAACATTTCTTCTCTTTTTTTCTTCAATCACGTATAGCCAGAATTTTTTTCTAATCAAGTGGGGATAGGTATGCGTGTTACTTGATCTGTAATTCACAAATTGACTATTTTGAAGTTTGTGGCGCTACAACGTAGCACTAGACTGTAAAAATTATGGAGACTAAGCATCTTTGACTTTTACTACTGAAAGTTGTATATAAAAATATATATTGCCATTTAAAATTTTTAAAAATGATTTATATGAGGTGTTTGTTCAATAATATTCGGGCAACAATTCTTGTGATTTTTTGATATATTTTTTTACAGATTTGAAATCATTAAACTGCGTTTTCTCATTATGTATAATTATATTTATTATATTTATTATATTTATTATTATTTATTATTTAATGATCTGCAAACAGCTAAAACTTCAAACACATTTTAAAAAAAAAACATTTATTTAATTTATTTATTTTTTTAAGTGATTAATTGAACATAATTAATAGACAGGGAAATTTTTTTAATTTATCGATTAATTTTCGAAGAAAAAATTAAAATGTGTACGTTTATATATATTTTAAAAAAAAGATTGTAATTTTTATTGTATATATATATATATATATATATATATATATATTGGATATTTAATAGAACATAATTAAAAAATTAAGGATCGATTTTGCAATATCTTGAGAATATGGAATATTAAAAAAATAAAAATTTAATAAAAATAATGATTTTTTTGCAGTTTTACTTAGACATACACTTTATAGTGTTTTTTTTTTTTTTTTTTTTTTTTTTGTAAAAACTAATTCATAAATTTCAAGTTGAAGTTTTCGGTTTTTTTTTTTTTTTTTTTTTTTTTAAATCATGAATTCATTAATAAAATTTAAGTAAAAAATCATTTTTTTAAAATCAGAAGCATTTTATTGTAAAGTCCAAAAAGCCATAAAATAAAAATTTAAGTTAAAAAAAGTAAATAAATAAATTACATTAGAAGCTTTTTATTTATTGTGGTGCCCTCAAAAGCATAAAATAAAAATGTAATCTTGCAAAGACATGCTAGAAATAAATAAAAGTTTCAACACTAAGAAAATTTTAGAGAAAAATATAGATATTTCCCTTTTGCCAGAGATGAAAATTTGTAAATGTTGAAAAATATTTTAAAAAGCTATCGAGACCAATATTCTTAGTTATTAGTCTCTACATAAGTATTTGTTAATCCATAAACTTCGAAGGTCTCGAAATCTTTTGAAAATCTTTTGAAAATATTTTGAATATTTAAAAATGTTCATCTCTGGCAAAAGTGAAATATCAATATTTATCTCTAAAATTTTCTTAGTGTTGAAACTTTTACTTACTTATAGCATGTCTTTGCTCGAATACATTTTTATTTTATGCTTTTCAGGGCTTCACAATAAAAAGCTTTCACTGTTATTTATTTATGTTATTTTTTACTTAAATTTTTATTTTCTGCTTAAAAAAAAAAAAAAAAACGAATCAAAGAATACTGTGTAGACATTGAAAGATTTTCTGTCAATTGACACCTTTTCTATTAATTATCAGCAGAAATTAATACATCGGCTGTT
>CAWVNO010002902.1:0-120000 GCA_963930645.1 Salticus scenicus | reverse complement strand
GGAGAATCGAACTCAAGATACGCTCTAACCAAAAATCAAAGAACAGTAAAGAAAATTCATAGAACATGCTACAAGTTTCCAGCAAATACTTATACAAAAATAAGATTGTCCTCGAATACTTTTAAAAGTATTTTGAATCTTTAAAATGTTTGATTTCTCGGAAAACGATATATTTATGTTTTTCTTTAAATATTTATATTTCTGTTTCAACAATTTTCTTATTGTTGAAAATTTCATTTATTTTTTTTTATAGCATATTCTTTCGAGAATATTATTTTAATGCTTTTTAGGACTGCACGATAACGAAAGATCTTTATTTTAACATCTTTCCTATTAATTAACTGCAATAATGTAACTCATCGGTCTTCGAGGATCGAACTTACTACCATCGCTTTACCAACATGACAATTTCAATGGCATAATTTGGAAAGTAAATGTCGATTGTACAAATATAACCCTAAAAGCTTCTTGAGCATGCGCAGAAGCGATCGTTATCAACGAGACGTCAAGACTGGGAAAATACATTAATGGCCGGAAGAGGAAAAATTCTTTCACAATTCAATGACATTTTTTAAGCAGATGATCAAAAGAAAATATTAATAAATTGCAGTTTCCTATGTGTTTTTCAAAAGGAGGGCTGGGGTTGATCGTGGTGATTAATGCTGATCGAATACATTAGGGTCCTTGTTCTCAAGGGAGTGCCCTCCTTAGTGGTCTTTCTAAGGGGCCCAGACCATATTTTCGCAAGTTTTGAAGAAAGCAATGGAAAACTGCGAACGGCTAGGCCAACGAGCACGACTTAGGATCGAACCCAGAACCTACCTCATGTCTCTCTACCAGCTTAGAGCGCAGAACCGCTCGTCCGCAGGTGGAACTCAAAAGGAGAAATATATCAAAATTTCATTCGGATAAACCTCTTTTTATACAAAAAAAGTTTGCATTATTTCAAATGAATGATCCAGTATTATTAAGATTATTTTGATATTTTAGATAAAATAAAATAGTTTAAGTGAGAATTACATTTTTTTTTTCTTATTTAAAAGATTATTTATTTTAATTTCTATATTAAATATTTAATAATTTTGAAATAAATTAGATATATTATTATTGCAAACTTGCTTCCATTGTATTATTTTTTAATGTAGTTTGAAATGCACATGGGGACAAGAAAATTAATATAATTTTAATCTATATCTAGGTCAATGATTTGATTTTTATGTAAGAAAAAACCCGTTAATATTATATGATAAAAATTTCTATCGACTCAACGAAACGGTTAAATTAGTAAAAAAGTTAAATTGCATAAAGCACTTTGAATTAAGCTCATCAATTTAGTGTCAATTCCGATAGTGTTAAAGCGTCCTTTTCAGTAACTATTTTTGAAAGACTTAAGTGCTTTATTTCTTAAGAAATAATCTTCTTTGTTGTCTCACAAATTTCAGTTAAGAATTCTATTCAAACTGGCAAATAGAGTTCGAAATACATTTGAACTTTTAAGAAATATAAATAAAGAAAATATTACACCATTTCAATTTTTAAGCGAAATTCGCACAAAATACATAGAAAATTTATTCATATATTTTTATTTTTATAATATATATATATATATATATATTATTTACATTCGAAACCAAATACTATAATTATAATATAAAAAAACAAAATATTAGAATTTTTTGCTAAATAATTGTTTGCTGTGGATACGCATACGTTGAGAAAATTCTTTTGCACAATGTATTACATGTATTGTGTAGCTTCTAAAAAAACAAAAGCCAAATGTTATGATAGCTAAAAAACTCTTAAATGATAGAAAGTATTAATGTATCCCTTCCCCCTCCCCACCCCAAAAAACTGCAAGGAATTTTACCCAAATTTTTATTTAATTTCAACCAATGGTAATAAACCGTATATTAATCTCTCTCTTTATAAACACACACACACACACACACAGTCTCGTATTAGGTGGAAAGCGAGGACTGTATGTATTGCCTATCAAACCGAGGACTTCTCAAAAAATATTAATACAAATAAAAAATTAGTGTCGAATGTATTCAATCTGTTAGCATAATAATATTTTGAAATAAAATTTCAAAATATCCTATTACTTTTTAATGCACCTGCAAACGAGGACTTGTTATACACACTGTGTGTAATCCGAATGTCATTACATACAATCAACCGAGGACTTTGTATACGGACAGTCAATCGAGGACTTAGTAAAACGACAATCAACCGAGGACTTTGAAAGCATACAGTCAACCGTGGACTTGAACACACACACAGTCAACCGAGGACTTAGTAAAAGGACAATCAACCGAGGACTTTGCAAACATACAGTCAACCGAGGACTTGAACACACACAAAATTTCAACCGAGGCCTTTACATGCTGCCCCCCCCCCCCGAGGTGGAGGAATCGTTTGCAGATACTTTCGAAAAAATAAAATTATTTAGGGGGGGGGGGCAGAGGGCCAAATAAAAAAATAGAGAAAAAACTTTGAAAATTGGCAATAATATATGTATATACATATATAATTTTTTTTTTTTTTTTTTTTTTGGGGGGGGGGGGGGGGAGGGCGTGAAGATTAGTTTGCCAATACTTTCGAAAGTCTAAAGTTATTAGGTTTAGGGGGAGATAAGGGGAGGATTTTTTAAGATTAGGTTACAGTCTTTATTTATTTATTTATTTATTTATTTTTTTTTTTTAAGGGTAAAAGTGTTTTAAAGGGTAAAGATTTTATTGTGGTTACTTTGAAAAGTGTAAAATTATTAGGGGACAGATAAGGGGGGAGGGAATTTTTTTAGAGAGATGCAGCTTTAAAAAATTGTATTTGTAAGTTTTCAGAGGTTAGGAGTCGATTGCGAATAATTTCGAAAGTACAAAATTATTAGGGGAGCAGAAGAGGTGGAGTAAATTTTTAGAAATAGAGATTCAGGCTTTGAAATTTCGTATCATCGAGTTTTGTGTATAACAAATAGATTGTGAATCTTTGGAAAGTGTAAATTTAGAAGGGGGGCAGATGGGGTTGAGGGATCAAAAATTTTAAAGTAGAGATAAAATCTTGAAAATTTATATTATTATGTTTTTGTGGGTAACAGATAGATTGCGGATACTTTGGAAAGTGTAAAATTATTGGGAAGGCAGATGGAGAGCAAATATTTTTTTATGGGGATGCAGCTTTAAAAATTTGTATTTTTGGGTTTTGAAAAGTTAGGAGTCGTTTGTAGATAATTTCGAAAGTGCAAAATTATTAGGGGGGCAGATGAAGAAGGGACAGGTGGAGGAGACCATTTTTTTTAAATTAGGGATACAACTTTGAAACTTTTTATCATCGAGTTTTTGGAATGTTTCAGAAAATATCAATACAAATAAAAAATTAGTATCGAATGTATTCAATCTATTAGTAAATGTTTTTAATACCCCTGCAAACGAGGACTTGTTATACACACTGTGTAATCCGAATGTCGTTACATACAATCAACCGAGGACTTTGTATACGGACAGTCAACCGAGGACTTAGTAAAAGGACAATCAACCAAGGACTTTGCAAACATACAGTCAACAGTCAACCGAGGACTTGAACACACACACAGTCAACCGAGGACTTTGCAAACATACAGTCAACCGAGGACTTGAACACACACACAGTCAACCGAGGACTTTGCAAACATACAGTCAACCGAGGACTTGAGCACACACACAGTCAACCGAGGACTTTAAATGCACGGGATGGGGGGAAGGGGAGTTGGAATCATTTGCAGATACTTTCGAAAAAGTAAAATTATTTAGGGGAGGGGCAGAGGGCAAAATAAGAAATAGAGATAAAGGTTTCAAAATTGGCATTAAGATGTTTTTGGGGATGAGTAATAGTTTGCCGATACTTTCGAAAGTGTAAAGTTATTAGGCTTAGGGGGAGGTAAGGGGAGGATTTTTTAAGACTAGCTTACAGTCTTTATTTATTTATTTTATTTTTTTTTTTTTTTTTTTTTTTTTTTTTTAGGTTTTAAAGGATAAAGATTTTATTGTGGATACTTTGGAAAGTGTAAATTTATTAGGGTAAATTGTATTTATAAGTTTTGGGGTCTTAGGAGTCGATTGCGGATGACTTCCGCGCAAATTTAAAAAAATAGAGATACTCACTTGGTATCATCGAGTGTTTGGGGATAACAAATATATTGCGAATACTTTGGAAAGTGTAAAGTTATAAGAGGGCAGATGAGGGGGAGGAGTTTTAACATAGAGATAAAGCCATGAAAGTTGTTATTAGGATTTTAGGGTAACAAATACATTGCGGATACTTTGGAAAGTTTAAAATTATTAGGGGGCAAATGGTGGGGGGGGGGGAGAGACTTTTTTAAATAGAGTTGAAGATTTAAAAATTGGTAATAATAGTTTTTGGGAGTTTAGGAGTCGATTGCGGATAATTTCGAAAGAGCAAAATTATTACAGGGACAGATTAGATGGAGGAGACAAATTTTTAAAAAGAGAGATACAGTCTTGAAACATGATATCGTCAGGTTTTTCAGGGTAATAAATAAATTGTGAATACTTTGGAAAGTGCAAAATTATAAGGGGACAGATTGGGGGAGGGGGGGGGCAAAAATTTTACATAGAGATAAAAGTCTTGAAAATTGTTATTATTAGGTTTTGGGGGGTAAGAGAAAGATTGCGAATAGTACTTTCTAAAGTGTAAAGTAATTAGGAGGAGGGGGAGCAGATGGAGGGCAAAATGTTTTAATGGAAATTCAGATTTTTAAATTAGCACTTTTAGGTTCTGGGATGGTAGGAGTCGATTGTCGAAAGCTCAAAATTATTAGGGGACAAGTATTTTTTTTTTTTTTTTATTATTGTATATATATATATATATATAAAGGTCATTACTTTTTTTCTTTATTCTAACAGATAGCGCTCATTCCTCTAAAACTTGTTCTTTTGAATCCATGAAACACTTCTTTTTTTAAATGATACTTTTTAATTGCGAATTTACATAACTCAAATTAATCTCTGTAATAAAATAAAGTTTAATTTTAGTTTTAAATTTAACTTTTAACTTTCAGGTTTATTAGTTAAAAATTAGAAGAAACTATATAAGCTAAAATTTAAACTAAAGAAAAGTTTAAAAAAAGAAAAAAAAAAGCATAAAGCATTTTAACAAATTTTTTATTTTTATTTAGATTGCAATGGGAGGCGGAAAAAATCGCACCGGAAAAAATCGCACGGAAGAAATCGCACCGGAAAAAATCGCACTTGGAAAAAATCGCACTTGGAAAATATCGCACCGGAAAAAATCACACAGGAAAAAATCGCACTCGGAAACAATCGCACTCGGAAAAAATTGCACAGAAAATAAAACTATATCACAGAACTTATTTCTAAATAGCTGTGTAACATATATATACATATAAAGCAGTGTTGGGCATAATTGATTAAAAAGTAATTGAATTACAATTCAATTACAATTAAATTATAATTATTTTACTGTCAATCGATTATTAAGTAACTGATTACAAATAAATTGGATAAGTAAGTCAAGTTATTGAATAAGTAATTCAATTTATTTGTAATCAAGTGCTTTTTAATTGATTGACAGTAAAATAATTGTAATTTAACTGTAATTCAATTGTAATTCAATTACTTTTTAATCAATTATGCCCAACACTGATATAAAGAGAGAGGGTATTTTATGAAGCAGTTATTTTGTTTCTTTTATTTGAGGTCTGCAATCTTGCAAATTCTCATTTTGTCTGTGCGCAGTAAAAATGGCTGCAGTTAGAATAGTAATCGGGAGGAGGGGGGGGGGGAGAGAAATGATACCAGAAAGAATGGCTACGGTAAAAATAGAATTTAGTTAAAATGTAAACGGTAAAAATGGCAACCGGAAAGTATGGCAACAAGAAAAAATGGCAACGATAAATATATATATAAAAAAAGGGTAACAAAATAAAGTAAAACGAAAAAGGATAATTTGAGAATTCTTACTAGCGAATTTTATGCTAAAATATCTCAAGAGTAAAATATATTTCACCTTTGGTACTGATAACATTTTTCGCCGTCAGATATAAATGTGTATATATATATATATTTTTCTTTTTTTCCCAAGGGGCTTTGAATATTAGAATCATTCATTTTCCAACATTTTTCAGTCTTAAAGAAGGAATTTTAGCCTTTATTAATATATTTATTCACGTGTTCAATATTTGTGTGATTTTATATCAATGTTAGTTATTTAAAAAAAAAAAAAAAAAAAAAAAAAAAAGAATAAATTAAAATAAGTAAATAAAAATTAAAAAATTAATGGTTAAATAAAAAAAAAAAAATAAATAAAGAGTTGAGGATGGGAGGAGATTGGATGCTAATTTTATTTTTTGAGCATGGATAAACAGAAATCCTTCTTTGTGTAGACAATGAGGGAATTAGGAAGGAAATGTTTTTCCTAGAAGCGTTCTCCAGTTTTTTCTTTCATCAGGTAATGTCATTGAGTTACCCTCTCCTATTCCAACCCAGGACTATAGAATACAAGGGCTAGGTCATCCCTTTGAAGATGTGCTTGCCGCCTTGTGACTGACTTTTTCCCCAACCGGATATCTTGTGACGTCACTAGAAACACGCTTCCCGAAAGCGAAATGTTTTGGACACTGGGCAGTTGTTTTGTTCTTTGTCTCATTGTGGAAAAACCATGAAGACAGAGAGAAAACACACACTTATTGAATTTATCATGCTTCGATTCTCAACTGTTTTATTTTACAATTTATGTTTTTAAATGCCTAATGTTTTTAAATGCTACCTTGTGCAGTTGCTACGTTTAGTAATACGCATCGTAACACATAAGAGAAAACGTATGATTCTTCATATATTTCCACAAAGGAATGAAAATTTATGTAAAGAATGGATGCGAATATGCCAGAGGAAGGATTCAGTAAATATTAAAAAAAAAAAAAAAATGCAAGTGTCTGTAATGACCATTTTTCACAAAAGGATTATATTGACCTGGTAGCATTTTGAACACACAGGCATTAACACATACACACAATAGGAAACCTTAAACTTAATTTCGGCCAATTTTTTATAAATTTTATTTACATTATTTATTGTAAGTAAATAATTTTACTTAAAATTTCAATTTCTCGTACTTTATGTCATAGTAAGAATTTACGATATTTGTTACGAAAATATTTAAATTCCTCTGATTCCTCCAATCGTACAGTAGGTAACAAAAGTGTACGAACGCTAGCAAAAATTCACATTTAAAAAAAGTCCACTTCATACGGTTTTGTTAAATAAATCCTTGTCGAATCCTCTTCTTAGTCAGTCTAAGAACATGATTCGATAAGGATTTATTTAACAGAACCGTATGAGGTGTACTTTTTTATACATAGGAATTTTTGCTAGCGTTCGGACACTTTTGTTACCGACTGTACATTTGATAAAATTTCATATTAATTTTACGTAAATTAAAATATCCTTTTTCATTCAATTAAACAAACATTTAATGAAAATAAAATAAAAATTATAGTAGAAGGCACCTGTGACTGTCCATATAATTTTTAAAAAATATATATCATAGCCACGGAAGTAATTAAAGTAAAAAAAAGGTTTTAAATTAACGTAGTAACTGTTGCTAAGAAACACAACTTCATATTTTGATGATGAGAATCAGTTTCTTTTAAACATTTTTGCATAAAAGAAAGTTTTATATTTTTGCATAAATTTTGCATTAAAGGAAAAAAAAATACACTATCGGGTGTTGATGTTTATGTTAAGGCCTATTGTCTGCACTAGGGGCCTGAGCCCAAGGAAGGAGATGCCCTAGATGGAAGCCTTACAAAGGGGTTCTAGCACGTAATTTTTCGAGTTTCGGAGAAAACCACGAAAAACTCTGAATGGCTAAGTCGACGAGTGCAATCTGGGATTGAACACAGTACTTCCCGTCTTGCAGCTTCGAGGGCAGAATTTCTCAGCCACTAGTGGGAGGCTATAATTTTAGAAACAACAGGACAATTTTTTTCAGACAGACAAAAAGGTGGATTTTTTATTTTTATTTTTTAAAGACCTCCTTGAATAAAGCTGAATGTCGGGCAAGGCAATATCTGGTATTAAACAAGATAAAATAATATAAATAAAGCTTTCTTGTCTAAAACTAAATTGTATTTAGCACAGACTCTTTTTCTTTTTTCGTTTCTTTTCTTTTTTTAATGGAAAAAAAAATGATAAATAATAACAAAAAATAAATAAATAAAATCGTTGGGAAAGTTATTATTTGTAGCAACTACTGTTGCAATCTAAAAAGTCAGTTGTTATACTTAATTTACAAAATAAATAAAATTAAAAATAAATAAAAAAGTTACTTCTGTTTTTTTTTTTTTGTTTTTTTTTTTTTTTTTTTAACTTAAAATCCTTTATTAATTGTTATGTATGTATGTACTTTTTTTATGTTTATACAATAGGTCTAAAAAATGTGTTTTCCCATGGCATATCTATACATTTTCCCGAAATTTGATCGGACTGGTCCATTTATTTATATGAATGCCGTAAAATTATGCCACTTTTACCGAAATTTTGATTTAATGAATGATGATTGTAAATTTATTAAACCATAAATGATTACACCAGATTTCACATTTTCAAAAATCTTATGTTAATTATGCTGGTGTTAAAACTTTACTTAAAAAAAAATATATATAATTATAGAAAGTAACCTAACGCATAATTGCTTCATTTGAATTTCAGTAGCATTCATCTCCATGAATTTTCTATTTAAAATAACCAAATAAGCCTGGGCAAAAAAAAAAAAAAAAAAAAAAAATCAAAATTATTTTAAAATAATACCTGCATTTTCATTATATATTTGAAATTCATATTTTATTTAAAAAAATTTTTTTGCTTTTTGATGCATATGGTATTTTTTAATCTTGAAATGCATAAAAAAGCCAACATTTCATACAAATCTAATTTCAACTTCTGTCTATAAAACATTTAAAATATGCTTGCTTTTCAGTACCGCATCGTTTTAGCAAAATTTTATTAAAATTTGTTCCCGTTAGTGAAATTTTGATAATCAAAAAATATTTTTTCTTTTGCATTTAATGATTTCAATATTAACTATGAAAAACCATGGCTTGCTAATATTTTTAACAGCGCTCCCTATTCCAACCAATTTGATTCAATCAATAAAATAAAAAATATATTTAAAAGGAATTAAATACATGAAAACAAATAAATTTTAATCGGATTAGTCCTTTCTACTATATACTACCATTCCCCCCCCCCCGATAAATAATGTAAATTAAAAGGGGGGGAGGGAGGAAGGAAAATATTTTTCTTTTAAAGAGATTAAAAAAGAAAATATTTATATATATATATATATAAAACGAAAAATAAAAAGTTGTTATACTATAAAAATTATAGATAAACATAACTGTTATAAGTTTTTTAATTTAATATACTTAACTTTTTCTACTACATTATCATTTTATTTTCAATAAATATAATAAATTAAAAAGATAAAAAAAAATTTCGCTTTTAAATGAATGTATTAATTAAAAAATAAATAGCGTAATAGCAATTGCTAAGGTACTCAGACGATTACAATGGTAAAATAAATTTATGAAAAATGAAACGTTGAAGCCAATATTTAAAATTGGAAATTAATAATAATAATAATAATTAAAAAATTCAAATTCGAAAAAAGGTGGATGAGGTGCACACTTACAGGTTCGCAAGTATCGATATGCAAGTTTTGTAGCTGTGCAGTTGGCAGTGTGAGCAGTAGAGAGCAGACAGTCACGCACACACATACACTTCTCTTTATTTATATAAATAATTTTTTATATGTTTTTTTTTTTTTTTTTTTTTAACTTATAAATATTATACCAATTTCACCACCTAACTAAAATTTTAATTTACCAGCAGCCAAATTATTATTATAACCGAATAAATATTGTACAATAATGAAACCAGAATCATTCAAAGAAAATTTTCAAAATAAAATTCATGGTAGACGACACAGTTTTCATACATCCACAGGCAGTACAGTTTTAGTAAAGGACCCCCATGACGCCTTTTAACTTTTTATCGCCAGGAGTGCAATGCCATTTTATTTACTTTGGCGTAATTTTGTGTTAAAAAAAAAAAAAATCCTAATTTGATTATACGTTTTATGATTGCGTCAATTTATGATGATGATTTATATTCTGTATATATCTTTAAAATAAGAAACAATGCAAAGATTCTGAAGAAATAACTTTTAAAAATACATTTTACATAAAATAATGTCATCATACAAATGTCGTCATGTTTTCTTATTAGAACATTGAGCTGAATCCGCGTGCTTAAATATTGTTAATTTTTAAATATTTTTTATCCTCGCGTATTTTATTAATTTCACCGCTATCGTATCGTTTCGACAAAAATTAATTGAAATTGGTCCACGTTAGAGAAATATTATATAGATTATTTTTATTATGTGCTGCTTTGTGTAATTATTGTGCACTGCTATTTTTCTCCTTATCTAAAATAAACGCTAATTTTATGCATTATTAAAATTAATTTCTTTTGAAGCTTCATAACTTTATAATATTTACATGTATAGGTGAAAAATTAATCAGTGGAAAAGAAGTAAATCGCATACATATTTTTTTTTTAAACTTTATAAATTTTAAATTGAAAGAGGAAAAAAAAAAAAAGAAGAAGAAGAAAAGGAACAAGATTTATTTATTGACATTTTATAATGAATAAATTCGTCTGTTTTTATATGAATCATATGTGTTGTTATTTTCATTTTAACATTTTAATTATTTCATAATTAATAACTGAGTAGTTGGCATTATTTTTTTAACAGAAAAAAGAGAAATCTAAAAGCTTCCTGACTTTGAATTCAAATCTTCTTCACATATGGTGTTAGAAAGGTTTGCAAAGTTACACAATAAGAGAAAGGCCGAAAAAACTCCCCTAAGGCCCTAAGTAATAAATTGTGCTTGTTGACAGTTGTTAAGCTGAAACGGATGCCTCGATAATTAGAGCTAATGGTTTTCTAGCACATATGAAAGAAGAGGAGCGCCATTTTCTCTCGGAATCCCGAACAAGAAATATCTTTTTACAGATCTTTAACAGATGTCCAGCCTATACTTATTTGCCTGCGTCTTTGCAGAGATAAGAATTCTAAAATTTGTCCCAGTACCTTTTTCGATTATATAAAATCCATCTACATTCTTTACATTACAGGTGGTAAGAAGCTGAGTACTTACTTCTTCATTCAACTCGTCACATGAATGTTCGAATGCATATCAAAAGTCGGAATTTAAAAAATGAAGAGAAATAAAGTATAAGAATAGCACGAATAATTTCTTTAGTATGATAAGGTATGCCTTTTTCAAAAGATAGTCATGGACGATATTTGAATGAGAAGAGGAATAAGCAAAATTTAATAAACAATGTTGATTCTTACAAGAGCAGAATTATACAAATGAAATTTCATGTAAATATATACATATATATATACATGCACTCTTAATTATTATTTATTTCATAAAATAAAAATTAAGAATACGCATAATATTATTAATTAAAACATTACATAGATTGAATAATTTTATTTTTTAAATAGTAGTATTTAATGAATTATTACGCATTTATTGAAAATAACAAATAAATTTTATAATAAAACATCGACAGAAAAATTAGAATAATCACAATTTGGCTGCATATCTTTAGTATCATTTACCTTTGCTTAACTTAGATAGGAATACAAATATAATCCTTACTGATTCTATAACATACACAGGAGTTAGGGATTAATTACAAAATATATTTAATAATCATATCAAGTTCAATTTGTCTGTGAGCATTAAATGTAGCATAATGAATTAAATTAAGTTTATATATGTAAATACATATAATTAGGATGAAAATAAAAAGAAAAATATTTTTTTAATGAAATTTAAAATAATTAAAAATTGAACAACAAATAAATAAGGACTGAAGTAAAAAGTTCGTTAATTTTAGAAAACTGCAAAATAATTTATAACAAATTTTTACATCGTATATCCATGCATCTTTATATTAAATTGAATAGAAAAAAATTTCGACTATACTTGTACAAAATGGATATAAAAACTTAAAAGAGAATAAATGAACGGCTTAAAACAATTATTTACTGTGTGTTCATGTAAATATACAACTATATAATGCCCCATGCCGATACTTCTCTTTATATCAAGCTTGTTGTTTTCTGATATTTACTGTTTTAAATTAATTTATAAATAAAAATAATTTCTCTCTCTCGCTGAAGGAAAAAAAAAAGTGCATTGTCGTTACCACAAAACTTTCTTCTATATTTTCCCATAAAAATTGGCCCAGAGCAAATTATTTATTAAAATTCCATGATGAATGGGGTCCATTTTCATCTCAGAGAAGTATAACATGAAATGTTCAGTAGGAATCAACTATGTGCCGATATCAGAATTTTTTTTTTTTTTTTTTTTTTTTTTTTTTTACTGAACAAAATCAATAAAGGATCATTTTAAGTTTCAATATTATTATATATATATATATATATATTATTCCAGTATTTGTTCGTTCCTAAGGGCCCAAAGATTCACAATTTTGCATTTTTGGCCAAAATTACCCCATTTTCAGAGACTTGACCTACTTTTTTTTATGTGAGCGCAAAGGAGCAATGCTTTCTTATCGAAATATATTATGAAGTATACTATGATGTAAATTATATATAAAGATAAAAGTGTTGCTCCAATTCGTTCATGTAAAAAAAAAAAAAAGATAAAATTTGAAAGAAAAACACAACACTAATTACAGCATATACATTGCGTAAGCTACCACTTCACAGTGGTTTAAAAGAGATGAAACTGATGAAATCAAATTTATTAAATCAAATTCCGTTTAAAACTCACTTTCTTAAACTTTTTTTTTTTTTTTTTTTTTTTTTAAATATTTAAGTGTTTTATCAGTTGATAGTGTGATTTTAATAAATTGTACTTCTTCCTCCCATTGTTTAATGGTGTTTTCCAATGCCTGCGGCTTATTCTGTCGAGGTATCTACATGATAGATCAGATATTTCTGCCTAAAGGTTGTCTGAGTGAGTAATGGCCAATGATTGTCGGCCGAGATAGCTCAGTTGGTAGAGCGTTGACCTTATAAATCAAAGATCCGTGGTTCGACTCCCGGTCCAGGCATTATTTTCACTCAGTTGGAAAAATGAATTAAAAAAATATGATTTTCTTCCCAATCAGTTGATTGTGTGATTTTAATAAATTGTATTTATTCCTCTCATTGTTTAATGGTGTTTTCCATTACCTGCAGCTTATTCTGTCGAGCTATCCATATGATAGACCAGCTGTTTCTTCCTAAAGGTTGTCTGAGTGAGTAGTGCCCATCGGTTGTCGGCTGGATAGCTCAGTTGATAGATCGTTGACCTTGTAAGTCAAAAATCCGTGGTTCGACTACCGGTCCAGGCATTATTTTCACTCAGTTGGAAAAATGAATTAAAAAAATATGATTTTCTTCCCAATCAGTTGATTGTGTGATTTTAATAAATTGTATTTATTCCTCTCATTGTTTAATGGTGTTTTCCATTACCTGCAGCTTATTCTGTCGAGCTATTCATATGATAGACCATCTGTTTCTGCCTAAAGGTTGTCTGAGTGAGTAGTGCCCATCGGTTGTCGGCTGGATAGCTCAGTTGGTAGAGCGTTGACCTTGTAAGTCAAAGATCCGTGGTTCGACTACCGGTCCAGGCATTATTTTCACTCAGTTGGAAAAATGAATTAAAAAAATATGATTTTCTTCCCAATCAGTTGATTGTGTGATTTTAATAAATTGTATTTATTCCTCTCATTGTTTAATGGTGTTTTCCATTACCTGCAGCTTATTCTGTCGAGCTATCCATATGATAGACCAGCTGTTTCTGCCTAAATGTTGTCTGAGTGAGTAGTGCCCATCGGTTGTCGGCTGGATAGCTCAGTTGGTAGGGCGTTGACCTTGTAAGTCAAAGATCCGTGGTTCGACTACCGGTCCAGGCATTATTTTCACTCAGTTGGAAAAATGAATTAAAAAAATATGATTTTCTTCCCAATCAGTTGATTGTGTGATTTTAATAAATTGTATTTATTCCTCTCATTGTTTAATGCTGTTTTCCATTACCTGCAGCTTATTCTGACGAGCTATTCATATGATAGACCAGCTGTTTCTGCCTAAAGGTTGTCTGAGTGAGTAGTGCCCATCGGTTGTCGGCTGGATAGCTCAGTTGGTAGAGCGTTGACCTTGTAAGTCAAAGATCCGAGGTTCGACTACCGGTCCAGGCATTATTTTCACCCAGTTGGAAAAATGAATTAAAAAAATATGATTTTCTTCCCAATCAGTTAATTGTGTGATTTTAATAAATTTAGACAGTATTAATCGTAGCACAACTCCACAGACCACGAAATTTCAATTTAGAAATTTTTTGTTCAAAAATCCATCAACCGTAAATATTTATTTAAAATTGGTTGGAGTGT
Source organism: Salticus scenicus (assembly GCA_963930645.1). Lineage (NCBI taxonomy): Eukaryota > Metazoa > Arthropoda > Arachnida > Araneae > Salticidae > Salticus > Salticus scenicus. The sequence continues at coordinate 105,493 of CAWVNO010002902.1, read as the reverse complement.
AAAGGTTGTTTAAATTTTTCGTAAACCATTTTTGTGAAAAATGCGAGAGCCGGGAATCGAACCCGGGCCCTTCCGCTTAATGCGCGAATTCTCTTCCACGGAGCCACTGTTAACCAACCTAGCATTTCTCACATAACAACCGTTGGCAAGATCACCGTCTCTGCAAAAGCAGGTGTAACAGGTAAGACAATTAGTCGTTGTACAACTCCATAGACCACGAAATTTCAATTCAGAAATTTTTTGTTCACGAATTTATCAACCGTGAACATTAATTTAAAATAGCTTGTTGTGTAAACGTTGCTTAAATTTTCATAAATCAACTATGTGAAAAAATGCCTAGTCAGTCAATGTGTCTCAGTGAAAGAGCATCCGCGCGTTAAGCAGAAGGGCCCGGGTTCGATTCCCGGCTCTGGCATTTTTCTCATAGTTGGTTTATGAAAAATTTAATCAACCTTTACACTCCAACCTATTTTAAAACTCCAACCACTTTTCACAATAGCTGCTTGTAAAAGATATGTTTTCAAAATTATTTAAGGGGTTCTAAGGGGGAGAGAAAAGAAGAATGATGTTATGATATGAAAAACATTATTTCGTTTTTCTCTGCACCTTTATCGCTAAATATTTTCGAAGCATACGTGTATTTTGCAAGTAGCAATTGTAAAAAATGCGAAAAAAAGGCACTTTTCTTAATTTCTACTTGTAAAACACATGTCATGCTAAACATCAACAACAGCGTTAGTTTTTTATTTCTACATGGGCGAAGGAAGGAGGCAAAATGGACATATTAAAGAAGAATTTCTTTTTTGAATCACTTTCATACAGATTTACATTGAATTTTTGGGTACAAACTTAGGAAAAGAAAGAGACTGATACTTTTTATAAAACATTACAGTAAGAATTACGTAAGCAATATTTCTGCAAAGTTTCATTAGATCGACAACAGGGTAGTAAAAATATATATTCTTTCTATGTGTCCCCTAGCCCTCACCAGATAGTGTAACCCTCTCTGCAATTTTTGATAAACAATAAGAGATATTTATATACAATTTAATATAAATATAAAGCATAGTGATATTAAAACAATCATTTTCCCTCATCATCTTCCCCCTTCTAGGTATATGTAATACTCTTTGAAATTTTTCATTAAAAGTAGGTGATAGTTGCTGAAATTTTAGTTAAAATTGGCAACATTGAGATATTTTTGCAATCATTCCCCCCCCCCCCCAGCCCTTCAAGATATATATGACAATCAATGTAAATTTTCCTAAACATTCAACGATATTTATAAAAAAAAATTATTAAAACGCAAAATAAAGGGATATTAACCCATTTTCGGCCAAGAACAGAAATTTTGTAAAATGTGGTATTATTTTCATTGAAATATGTTTAAATCACATTCATTAAGACACAAAAAATATTTCATGCATGAAAAAAATTATTTTATTTAAGAAATAAAATGGTGCATATTAAATGAAATAAATTTAAATAAAAAATAAATTTAAACAAAATTTTAAGTTTTTTCCATGGCATTTGTTTTATTCTTATTTTATTTACAGAACTTACAAATTTAATTCATTATAAAAACATACATGATTAATCTTAAATCGAATAATTATAGATTTTCAAAATGCTGAATTTGTCAATAATCGTTTAAAGTTAGAAAACTAGCGTATATTGAAAATTTCTCAACAGAAAGTGTTTAATCCAATTCAATTACTAATATTTTGTAGATGTTTTCAGAACCTTTAAAAATAACAATAAAATAAAATTTATACGTGACAGTGATAACAGAAAAATATTTATTGAAGTGGTGCGTTTACGCATCTATGGCAGAAATTGGATTAAACATTCATTTTCTCTCCTTCAGTACTCCTGCCCCCCCCCCCTCCCCAAGAAATATTTAACCCCATTATAAATTTTCATGAACCGTAAGTGATATTTGCTGAAAATGACCATGAAAAATTGGTTATAAGTGTTGTTTAAAAGGATTCTTTCCTTTTTTATCCCCCCCCCCCCCCCCCCCCACACACACATTTTTCCCCTTTTTCTAGAATATATAACTTTCACTATTATTTTAGTAAAAAGTATGTGATAAGCCTTGCAAAATTTCGTATAAATAGGTAGCATGATGATATAAAAAACACATTTTTTAACTTCCCCATTACCAACTACCCCACTCCCAAAATATATGTAACACTCACTGTTTTTTTTTTTTTTTTTTTTTTTTTAAATCGATATTAAGGTAGTTTAAAGAAGAATATATTTTATTTCCATCTGAACCCCCCTTACCTCCCACAAATGTATAATACATTCACTGTGATCTTCATTAAAAGTAAGTGATAGTTATAGAATCTCCTTATATTATTAAGATTTGTGCGCATCTGTTTATGTGTGTCTCTGTGAAAAACGCGTTGTAATGGGTTTGTCTCCGGCTCTAATGATCGCAGCGTCATGATACCGGTGCCATTAGACGCAGAAATTCTTCATCTCGACGTATTCACTAATTGTTAATTGATGCGACCCCCTGATGCGAGTTTTTATCGGATCAGAAATGATTTTTTTTTTTCTTTTCTTAAGACTAAAAGTTACTGTTAGTGATTCATTAATTATAGTAATTCATTTAAAAATACTGACCCGCTAGCGGGCGAAGCTCGCTAGTATATCATTAAAATCTGTAAAATAGTGACATAAAAAAATAATTTTTATTTTACTCTGCCTCCCACTCCCCCAAAAGTACGTCTGACACTTGCTGTAATTTTTTCACAAATTGTATGTGATTATACAAAGTTTCATAAAAATCGGTAAGAAGGTGATATAAAAACAATTATTTTCTTTCGATCTTGTTCTAGCTCCCCACCCCTTTCCCCAGGTATATACTAAATTAAATGTTGTACCAAATCAATTTAAATCCCTAAAAATGTAATTTGAAAGTCCTTCTGTAAATGCATTATTTGATATTTATTGTTTTACAATATGCGGATTGTAAAAGTGCCCTTTTTCCGGTGCCCTTTTTTCCAGTGCCCTTTCTTTCGGTGTCCTTTTTCCGGGATACAGGGAAAAGAGCGTCTGTGTTAACTTGTAACAAAAGAATATAAAATGGTAAATTGTTGCATTTTCGGCTAAAAAATACTTTATTCTTGATAAATCAAATGGCTTTAACAGTTATTGGTACGATATGAGAAAAATGAAAAACAGAGCTGAGGTCTTTTAAAAGCAGATATGGATCAGACATTTTAAAGGCAAATATACGATGATCTGGAGAGAGTAGTTTTACGTAAAAGGTAGGATTAATTTAGTACGTTTTGCAGATTACTATAAACACCAAGAGAATACCCACAAATTTGGAATTTGGAATTCTAATGACTTTTGTTAGATTTGAGAGAGAGAAGGGGTAATATTGTTTCAACATGACCGAAACTTTTGTTCTACATCTAAACCAGTAAAAAATGTTTTCAAGAAATAAGTTTCCGCATTTTTACCTTTACCTTGACCTAAAAAGATGACGAACTTATATATATATATATATATATATATATATATATATATATAAGAAGAAAAAGAACAGAAGTCCCCTTATAACTGTGAACTGAAAATAATAATAAAAATAATACTATTAATAATAAAGGAAAAATAAATAAAGACCTTATTTTCGATTTTTTTCAGATCAAAAAATAAAATAAAAATTAAATTAAATAAATAAATAAAAATAAAATAAATAAATAAAATTATAAAATTATAAAATTAAATAAATAAATAAAACTTTATGAATGTCTTCTAATAATGTAATTGAAATTAATACAAAATGTAATAAAGAAGCACCACAAAACTGGCGTTGTAAAAATTATTACTTACAAACTTTGAATAAACACCATAAAATGCAATAAACTCGCAACAATTGTTTCGGGTCGAAAAAACACACGACCCTTCATCAGGCGAATAAAGTAAGCACGAGTGCTGCAGTCAAAGCTATTGCATTTTATGGTGTTTATTCAAAGTTTGTAAGTAATAATACAAAATGTATTTAACTCAATAATAGTTATTATCAGTATCCAGTTAAAGTAGAAAAACTGATGGTCTGAAAATTATGAGAACCAATGGAGTAATGCGTTACTTCAAGTATGCAAAAATATGCTTCAGGTTTAGTGCAGTGTTGTGCCCGAATGCGTTCTTTTGAACGCGTTCATGAGTTTAGCTCAAAATTTTTGAGTTTTGAGTTGAACTTCGCTCGTTTTTTAAATTATAAACTTGAGTTGAGCAAAGTTCGTTTTTTCTTTTTTTTTTTTTTTTTTCGCGAATTTGAGCGAAAAAAATATTTCAAGCTCAAACTCATAATAACTCAATTTTTTGTGAATTTTTTTTTTTTTTCGATCTTAGTAATTACATAACGTGGCCGGAATAGGATACGTTTGCCCTTCCTCCCCCTCCAAGCATTTTAAACATTAAATTTATAAAAAAATTCTATTGAATATAGATATTTTTGTTTCCAGTTCTGATTTCCTTATCATTTACGATTCTTTTTTTTTTTTTTTTTTCGTTAAATAAATAGTATGTATGCTTCCTACAAAATAAGGAATTGGTATTTTAATTTGCTAATTCCAATTTGTGCAACCTGTTTAAAGTATTTACGTAACATAACGTGTTTAATGTTTACATTGCACAGTAAAATAAATAAATTTTCGTTAGAAAGCCCATGCTTAAATCTTGTAGCCTTTCAAAATATAAAACTTTCCGAAAAAGTTTCCCTGAGATCCTGCTCTCAAATCTGTTAGACGCGAAGTGCGGGGTTCGATTCCAAATTGTGCCTATCCTCTTAGCCATTCGGAACTTTTCTCCTAAACTTGCTTAAATACAGGCTAAGCTCCTTTGAAAGGCTTCCCCGGAAGCTATTGCACTCCACCAAGGCCTTCATTGTCAATCGTCCTCCAACTTAAGGCACACAATGGAGCACGCACACACTTAAAAATATAACTTAAATATGTATTTTGTTTTACGAGTCTGTCCCCTTAGTAACGGATTTAGACGAAAGCGCACTTTCAATACAATTTTATTTAACATTAAATGCTGACTTATATATATGTAACGAAAATTCAGAGTTTAAATAATGGCATGGCTATTATTCGTAACTAATTAGAGCTTTAAATATATATATATATTTACATAGTATTTATCTACATCTATACTTATTTAAATGGAAAACTTTTGTCTTAAATGAACAAACAATAAATTTGTAGTGATTGTGGTGTGTGTGTGCCCCAACCAAAATTAGTTGTTGGCTCTCTTCTGTTTTTCCTTTTTATTACTAATCATGAAAAATTAGTCTTGTATTATCCTTTGGTTTTTATTTTATTTTCTTCTTTATTTATTTATTTATTTATTTATTTTTTAATGTAATTTTTATGATGTTTCTTTCTTTCTTTCTTTCTTTTTTTTTTAAGTTGTAAACTTCTTGTAGTATTGCATCTTTAAATGTACCTAAAAGTTAATTTCAAGTACACTGAAGAATGTAAATAAGATGAAGATAACTTTAAAAATTATGGTTAAAATTATCCCCCGCAAAACGGCGGATAAATTTAACATATATTACTGATTCATAGCAGTTGGAAATAATTGATTAGATATTACTGTTAGTAACAAAAATAAAAAACGAATTGTCTTCTACCCGAAATTTCATTCAAGATTTATTTTCATATATTTTCTTTTTATGAACACAGAATGATAGATATCAGAACTGTGTAAATTTGTTTTTTTGCTCTCGTGTAACTTTTAATGATTCTACTTCTAGATATGAGATTTTCCAAGAAAATTACTCTGTATGTTTCCTGGACATTAGACAAGCTCTTTTGCCCAGCTATATTTCCCGGGGGCCACACAACACAACACAATATCAGTTCTATTTGTTCTCTCGCGCGGCCCTGATATTCTCCATTTTTCTTTCAAAAAAGGCGGGAATTCGGTCATTCTCTATGGTCCTACCTGCAGCATGGGAGGTAGTGAGTGACTTGTTATGTTGTTATTCTAAACCTTGACTCCAGCAGTGACAGTAACAAAGACATACAATCATTTAGTTTAGTATTAATTGTTTTTAAAACTGAAAGCTACGAGAGAGAGAAATGTTAAAGCAGAAACAGTTTTATTTTACTTTTTAGAAGAGCATTTAAAATTTTAAGTTTACAATTTATAAGTGCAGTTAATGATAATATGACAAATTAATAAAATTTAAAATTAATTGAACATTACAATATTTTTACAGATGATTACAATTTATTTTAATGAATAATTATTATATATGAATTCATATATTTTTTAATTACAGTATTTATCTAAATGTAATTAACTATACGATATAAATGAACATGAAAGGTAATTTTTATACAAAATCTTACCTAACCCTGCACTTTTCAATGTGCAATCTTTTAATTACAATTTATACTTCTTTTAAAGTGCAATAATTACCTCACCATTTCAAAAATATTGCTTTCATTTGAATTTTTCAAGTGACCATATATACTATTCAAGTCTAAATATTTTTAATTTTGAGACGCAACTTTTAATTTCTAATATTTTAAAAGCAGATTTGCTACATTTGAGAGACAAAAATAATATGTTAAAGTTTTTTGCTGACAGATTAATTAAAATTTTATCCCTGTACTTCTAAACGATGTGATATTGAAGACAAAGTTTCAATTAAATGGTGTTGTTAAAGATGTATGTAAAGGTAAAATTTTAGAAAAATTTCTTTTCCACTTTTTCCTATATTACAAGAAAAAACGAATTGAATTAGAAAAAAGTTTCAGCAACCATATTTTTATTAAATTTAGACATATTTGGAACATGCAAAACACAATTTTACTTTTTCTAAGAAAGCTTCGTCTTTCTGTGTATGGTATAAATAAAATGGTCTCTTTAATTTGAAATAATTTACTAATTGCACGGAAGTTCTTGTAGAGCTGAAACATAAATATTAAATGATATTGATTAGATTTTGATGTATATCACTTGATAGACAACGCTTATGTGCCATGTTTTTTTTTTTTTTTTTTTTTTTTTTTTTCTTTACCTATTATTTTTGCGGTTTTCTTTTGGTACTTAAAAAATAAAAGCACACGAAATTTGATATACACAGAATGTTATAATAAAGAAATGAATATTAATATTTTTGAAGTAGATCTTCTCATAGGTGAGCTGCCGAAGCGTTTTACTAATGGATTTCTTTGACTACTTTATATTAAATTTTAAGAGATGGAATTGTAAAAACTTCAGATGAGATTTAATGGTGTTGCTATTATATATATATATATATATATATATATATATATATATATATATATATATATATATGACAAAAGAAGTAATGCAGTTTTGTAAATAAAATATGAATTTATAACATCGATTTGTTGACTTAACGTTGCACTGTATCTGAGCATTTGGATATGCATAGCTAGCTACTCAAGGTCAAGAAAAGGGTTGCATATTTTGAATCGCCCCAGTCGCTTCGCTTCAAACATATGCTATGCCACTGGCTCTTGATAACGGAATTTGTCTCCTGGTCAATTCTTTTCAATCAGTTTTTGAAGAGTAAAAACTAGAAAACAAATAAGAAGTTTGACATTGTAAAACTATTCTCAAAATTGAGGTGTCCTCTATTCGGAGGTGTCCACTATATAAAGTTTTGCTGTAATTTTCTTAATTTATCAAATTAAATTAACAAAAATCTTTCTGTTAATTAAGAAACATTTAACAAAAATATAAGTTATTTAAGAAAGTGTTCGTAGAGAGGGGGAAAATCTTTAGAAAAAATATATAAAAATTGACATAAAAATGATTCTTTAAAGAATTTCGTTGTTTTTGAAAAGGAATTTTAATCGAGCAGATTTTTTTTTTTTTTTTTTCTTTTTTCAAATATGAATTTAAGCTCAAACTTAAACTAACTCCTTCTTTAGACATTGAACTTCACTTTAAATTAGTTCTTTTTTTTTTTTTCCGTGAGTTTACACAACACTGCACTGGTTATCTCACGTATCAAGCTTTGTACAGTTTTATGCCCCAGAAATTGAGGTATAGCCTTCCATTTTTCTGGAAAGTTTGCTGTATAATAGGTTACTTTTTGGTTGATATGAATCCAAACTAAATCCGCATAATGTCTCATAATAGCCGTCTCATATATCAGCATCTGTTTAATTATACGTAATGTAACCTTAGATATAACCGTCCCTTAAATTACAGAAATCACTCGATAGCAGCGACATCAGTTACACGGATGAGACCGAAAGTTTATAAGCATTAATTTAAGTTGAAGTTCATTTACATATAAATTTATATGCAATTCTCTGCAGTAGTTCCTGATATATAGCCATCTCAAAAAATGCATAAATTGCTATAAAACAGCGAAACCTATTAAACTATTGGAACAAAATATTGATAAAAACTAATGTCAAGATGCAATTACATATTATATGCAATTCTGAGCAGCAGTTAACGAAAAATGGCTTTTCCTCAAATTGTAAAAATCGCTCTAAAGCAGTGCCACCTATTGAGCGATGGACACCAAAAGTCGCTAGGCACTAATTTAGATCGAAGTGCATATACTAATAAATTTATATTCAATTTTGTTCAGTTAGTTCTTGAGATACAGTTACCACGATTTTTTTTTTTTATCTCAGGAGGTCATTTTACATAAGAATATGCTGAAATGGTGTCAGAAGCAATTTTCATGCCGAGCAGTGTAATTTCTGATGTTTTCAAAGTAGCGTGTTTATAGTTAATGGTGTTTATCCCCGCATCAAAACTGATATTTAAAAGCTGTACTTACATCTTTTCTATAAAAATACTTGTTTTCATGCACGTTTAAGTGAAATTTAGCCCTATTTTCCCATGTTAAGAAAATCGTAAATTTCGAATAAATTCAGAAGTTTTTTAATTAGGATGTTGCAAAGGAATAGGGTTCTGACCATTGTCATAAATAATATTTTAAAACTGGTCTGACCTTTCTGCGATCATTTGTTCCTGAGATATCGTGTACACAGTCTAACATACTAACACACTATACCGAACTAACAAACTAACAGACATCCTACAGACGGACACCATACACATTTTGATATTTTCGAATTCCTCATATCTGAAAATGTGTTTAAAAAAAAGGGGGGGGGGGTCAAAAAATTTCACGATTAACCAAGTTTCACATACTATGGGGAACTTAAAAATAATGAAAGCAATATTTTATTATACATAAAGGGGGAATCGATTAAAGTTTGAAATGAATTAATTCTGGTTCTTTAAACAAGTAGTCGGCTGATTGATTGCATTTTTAATTAGTTTTGACATTTTATATGATTTTATTTGAAGAATAAATGAATTTCTCTATATGTTTTATTATTATTGCTACTTAGTTCAATTTAAAGACATATATATAAATACTATATTGAATGAATATTCAGCTTGTAGGTAGTTCCCGTTATGATATTATTATGAAACTTGTGAAAATTTTTGCGTGTAGAAATTAGATAAGCAGGTTCTAGTCGAGAATTGCACTTTATTTAATGAATATTAAGTTCGTAGACAGAGCCCGTAAATTTATTGCATGAACTTGTCGACGTTTTTTGCATGTAGAAATGTAATTTTTAAAGACATAATGAGGCTCTAGTCAACGAATTCACTTTAATGAATACTCAGTCCATAGATAGAGTCCGTGATGATATTGTTGAAAAAGCTGTCGATATTTTTGCATGTAGAATGTAATACTTAATGATATTAAGCCGGTTCTAGTCCATAAATGCACTTTATTTAACAAATATTCAGTAAACACTTGAATAAAGTTCTTTTTTATGTCACAAACTCAATTATCATTGATTATTCTCAAGATAGTGCAATGAAATAGTTTTTTCTTTTTTTTTTTTTTTTTTTTTTTTTTTTTTTACTACAGACTTAAAGTAAATATTGTTAAATAAATACTCTACAGCGTCGACATTTTCTAATCCAACCAAAAACTTCGAAGTCTAAATAGAATTTGAATTCATGGAGATTATTTTCAGTGGTTTATTTAATGAAAATTTGAAACTGCTTGCTCTTAGGAATGCTTCCTATAATATCAAATATAAATGATTTATTTATTTATTTTAATGCGGAGCTTCGATCCTACACATATTGTAAAGTAAAGAATAAAAGTATAAGTAAAAAGCTGTAACGTTCTGAATATTGAAATTTTGCTTCACTCGATCTCTCAGAATTTTATAAAATATTTATGTGTTCTGATATCAATACACTTTTAATGAAATCATCCGTTGCTTTACCCCCCCCCCCCATTCCACACACACACATAATAAACATATATCTGCAAAAACATGGCTACCAGTATAGTGCATTGCATCTTCCTTAAAGTTTTATTAAAGATACTACAAATAGCATAAAAATACCAAACACAGATTTTTTTTTTTATTATTCCGTACTCTCCCCCCCCCTCCCCAACCCTCCGAATTAAAGAAAAATCCCACAGGGAAAAAAAAAAAAAAAAAAAAAAAAAAACGCACGGAAATAATCGTACAGGAAAAAAATCGCATTATAAATATTGCGTACACTGCACACACGCCTCTTCCCCTAGGAACAAAATGTATCTCAAGATTTATATGGGCCTTAGGTAATGAATTTTAATTCTGTTTTACCTTACAAACGAAAAACAGAGAGGTATAGGGTAGGTGACTAATCCTTATTTCTCGTGAAACGGAAAGGGTGATATGTTTGATAATTTAACAATTTCTTAAGGATGAAGTTTAACAGAATGGCAAATGTTAGAAATACCAATGGGAGATATGCAACCCTTTGGGCTATAAGAAACACAAAACTCAATTGCAGATTATGAATCTTAGAACGTTATGAGGTAAAAAAATACGCACTCTACAAAATGCTTCTAACATAGAATATCGGCTCGGTAAAAATGGCCAAAAAATTTAGAGAATTAATAACTTTTCATAACAGGCAGTATTCGAGAGATGTACGGCAAACAAAAAAAAAAAAAAAAAAAAAAAAAAAGAAAAAGAAAGAAAGAAAGACAGGGGGAGAGAGAGAGAGAGACAGAGAGATTGGGAGGGGGGGGGGGTTGTAACGATAAAAATAACATTGTTAAAAAGTGCGATGTTAAAATTGTAGCATACTATCATAGAGTAAAAGCCTCAACGTTAATTATGACATTACAGTCACAATTTTAAACAATATCAAAAGTAAACCATAAAAAAAAAAAAAAAAAAAAGAAAATTAATGACAAACTTTGTAACCTGGCTTTCTTGTATAATATTTCTCATACCCTACATTTTAATTCAAAGAAAGAATGCATTCGTCCCATTTTGAAACCCATATATAATGTTTAGAAATTATATAAAGACATGATAGTTTATTAATATTTATCCTAATTCAAATGTGCATATCAAAATCCGATATCCACTTCCAGGAAATTCCAACCATAATCCGTAATATATCCGAATTCAATAGTGTGGCTTGTAAACAGTTGGTGGATACTATTCATACCATGTTCTGTAAAAAGACATGCTTTTGTGCATAAAAATATTATCATTTTGTTTCTGTTTTTAGTATTATTTAAAGATGTCCAAACGTAATAGTTCGGTCCTTAGCCATATGTGTGTGATAAGTACAAAACTTTGAATAAACACTGTAAAATGTAAGAACACGCAACAGATATTTAGGGCTGAAAGAAAACATGATCTTTCGTCAGGCGGACAAAGTAGGCACGAGTGCTGCAAATAAAACGTTGCCGCTTTGTTTTCAGAATTAAATATTTAGATTTAGAGTCCTAGAGTTAGGAAATTTTGCATACATGTGCATTAAAATATATCAATATTAAATATTTTAAAATTTATCGAAAACTATTAAAACTCAAACTACTAAAACTCAAAATTTTAATTTGAAAAAAATAATTAAATGCTCCATGTGAATGAGTTTTTAATTTTTTCACTTGATTTCACATTTCTTTAGTTTATCAATGTATTCTAATGATTTTTGCGCATTAATAGGTTTGATTGATAAGTTAATTGTTTAAATATATTTGTAAGTCCAAATTCTGAAATTTCTAGTTATTAAAACCTAGTTATTATTATTTATTATTATTATTATTCCTGTCACAGTTTATTCATAATTGTTAGAAATTATCTCCTATATTAATCTCTCCCAAACAACGTATTTTCAAAATTTTTTGTTTTTGTAAGGCTTCACTTCCATATGTAGAAATATAATAGAAATATAATGATGAATAAAAATAATTTTTATTTTTAGTTAAATAGGATAGACAGTTAAATGCAGATCATATATCATCGTTCAAAATTGAATTTTATATTGTCAGCTTTCATTTTCTGCAAATTAGAGTACATCTTAATGGAAAATTATAAAATTTTATTGCTATTATTATTTATTGCACGGATATTTTTTTTTTAGTAGCAATGGCAATAGAGGCTCTAGCATAATGCGTAAAGGCCCGACACTCAGGTCGACCATGCTATTTTTGTCAGAGTCAAAAGCTTACAAATACGTACAAAAAAAAAGAAAGCATAGGCGCCGCCTTTTGATTTTCACTACGGGGACGAAATTTATTACATACAACCGACTGAATTCTAAGGGGGGGGGAGAAGAAAAAATACATAAAAAAAATTATTAAATATAATATCACATTACTAGAAATCAATTAATTAATAAGGATAGTGAAATTGTTAATTATATAGTCATTAATTAATTTTTTTCTTTTACAACTGCTTTAATAGTTTGAAAGAAAATCACTAATTTAAAAAAATCAGGTGAATATAATTAAACTTTAGCAGCATCTTTTCAACGTTTTTTTTTTTTTTTTTATCTTTCTTTGTTATTAATAAGCACAGTAATTTTTACAGAAAAAACAGGAATTCCTCAAGAATTTTTTTTTTTCAAGAATTTTAAATTTTTTTCTACAGTTTTCTACATTTTGTTCCTAAATTTTTGTTGTAACCATAAGAATGTGCGTTATAAATTCAAGGACACTGAGAAAAAAATATACCGCCTTTTTCTAGAATGGATAAGTGGCCATTTTCTAAATCCCTAAACTGGAAATATAGATTTCTGAACTATGCGCATAAGGCACACCAATAAACTGAATAGACGAAATGATCGAGAATTTGTAGTTTACACATTTCTAAATGATGAAATAATATTCTGAATCTTTTGTATTGCGAGAAATTCTCGCTTGATTTTTCAGAATTGGGTCATAAACCAAGATTATAGTTGTTGAAACCCGCCTCTTGTAGTCTCATTTATTTGCAGAGATTTTTAAATAACTTTGCGCTCGGTAATATAGGCAAACGCTCTAGAATACTGATAGAGGTTTCTAGAACTCGCTTTCCAAGGGGACTAGAATTTGTAAGGATGATACGGAACTATTTTTTCTACAACCACAATTTAGATTCTAGATGTAAGTTACAGAATTTTTTCTCAGTGGATGAAAACGGACTTAAATTTACTAAACCTATAACGATCAAATAAATTTTAAATTAAAATTTTTTTCTCATTTATACTGGAGATGTCAAAGCACTTTGTTAGTGAGAAAAATGTTAAATCGATATCTTCACTCATTTTTGTTTTTCTTCTGAAAGATCCCAGGGACAAATGCATACTAGAGCAGTAAAATGCACTGATATGTTGTTCAAAAATAAAATGAATAAAATCTTTGCGATCACCATAAAGTTTCAAGAAGTCGTAACAATCATTTCGAATCGAAATAATTGTACAAGACCATTTATCAAACGAAAAGGTATAAAAGCAAGGCAGAGTGCAAGCAGAAACGCATTACAAAGACAGACAGAGAGAGAGAGAGAGAGAGAGAAAACATACCGACAATATACTTGTATTTACTGATAAATAGATAAATGGACGAATTTCATAAATAAAAATATTAAAAATGTGAAAACCAGCAATAGTTATTTCGGGTCGAAATAATTTAGTATGATCTTTCACCAGCAGATGAAAAGTTAGACATTAGCAAAGCTTCTGCTTTCTTTGATGTTTTAAGAACGTTGAATAAGAATCAAGCCTAATTATTTCGATTCGAAACAATCATTGTTTGGTTTTGGAATTCATGATATTTGCGTACAAAATTTTCTTCATTGTTTTAATGTAATGTTATTTCTAAAATTTACTCTTTGAAGTCTGAGTAATTAAAAAGAATATTTATATTATATTATTTGTTTAAATAAATATTTCTATTACACGAATAAAACTTGTCTAATAAATAAAAGCAAATAAATACTCAGATAAAAGCAAGTCTTGCTTTTGCCTCCAAGGCAGTAGCACGTGTTTTTTAAACCTAATGAAGAAAGGCGACGTCCTTTCGAAACCGGTTGTACCGGTAAATTATTTGATTAATATATTAAAATTAGAGAAGAAAATGTTTATTTATCAATATTGTGAATTGTGATGTGTATTTAATAAGAATATTCAACCTGTATAAATGCCAAAGTTGTAACATCTCTTTTACAATTTTTTTCTTAGATTAGCATAGTCTGTACTTAAGCTACGGATTTTATTGAAAAATAAAAAACTGTGTTACATAAATTATCTAGTAAATATTTTCTAAAGCTAAAGTTTGCATTATGGTTAATTTAGAATGTTGCTTATCAAAAATGAAATACTCATATATTTTATTCTAGAATTTAGAAATATATATACTTATTAATACATTTTCTTTTTTGATTCAGCTAGATTTACATCTGTGTTTACATTTTCGCGGCGGATTGGCAATTATTGATAATAAATTCAGTTAAAATGTGTGAATAACTTTAGTATAAATGCCGTAAATAAAAATTAGCACATTTAACTCAGTTTTATTTAGATAAATTAAAATAGATATTTTTTTGGTTTGTTACCAATATTTTATTTCATTTGTAACTTGGTTAACTGCAGTGCGGATTTTTTTTTTTTTTTTTTTTTTTTGTCGCTTAGAGTATTTATTAATGTTATAGATTGGTAACCTAAGACGTCTTGTAGAAATGCGTCGTATGCACTTGTCCGTTAAAATTATATTAATTATGAGATCTGGTCCTCTAAAACAACGGTTTTTTACCTATTAAATATAATTTTTAACAACTTGTTCCTTTTCGACGGCCCCACCAGTGGTCAATCGGTTCTGTGCTCACACACAAGAAGTGCGGGGTTCGATTGGAGGTCTCGCTCTTAGACCTGTTCGGAGTTTTCCGTCTTTTTCCGAATCTTGTGTATATGCAGGCTAACACCCCTTTGAAAGACCTTCCATGGAGGCTATTCTATCTATAGGCCTATAGTCCATAGTGTAGTCAATTGACCTTAATCCTTACTGCTAACGGTCAACGTCGTGCAAGATTGAATTTACTGTTGTGACAGTAATAAACAAGGATTTAAAAGAAATAGACAGACTAATACAAATATAAATACATTTAAATTAAATAGAAATATAAAAATAAGTCTGTATTTTTAACATCATTTTTAGCTTGTTTCCTTTTAAATATTAGTACTTTTCTCCTCAGTAAACGATTAAAAAAATCATTGAACATGAATTCTTTTGTGCTATGGATAACAAATGCCATCCTATCTTTTCTCTATAGAGACAGGGACTGACCTTGACAAGGGGTTCACTTAATCGCGTTTGTTTAGCTTTACTGGCACATATAGATGTTTCGGAAGTAAAAAATCAAGTTTACACAGGACAACTGACCATCTTTGCGGTTGCGGAAACAGGCGCCCTTTTGTTAATTAATCCCCATCCAGTTTTCGTTTATTCCCCCATTCACTCCGGGGAAAAGGGTAGGCTAAAGCTAAAAAATACACCAGTTTTCTGAGAAAAATATATCAATATTAATTTGTAATTGATTATAATGACGTTATTTTTAACTCAAGTATACTTTAATTTCATTTTTTTCCGTGCTTCTAATAGAAATTTTTTATTAATAATTATGTTGTACTTTATTGTTATTATACATTTTTTTCGCGCTATATGCGTCAACTATAAAACTCACATATAATGAAGAGATGTGCAGCTATGTGCAGCACTCTATGTGCAGCTCAAAAGAAAAAGAATTAGAAAAAGCACCCCACTGTTAAAAATATCAACAGAAAACTCTATGTAATCTAGTATCTTAAGTCTTACGTAAAACTACAGAGAAAAATTAACGGAGACGCTAAAAAACGTATTAATATTAATATTAGCTATTAATATTAGCTATTAAAATGATTAATTAAAATGATTAATTAATATTAGCTATTAAAATGAATGTGTAAGCATTTTAATAGCTAATATTAATTTAATTAATTATTGGTGAAAATATATTTCGGACTTGGAATGCTTTTTCTAAAGTAGAAACAGTCATTTTTAATTTTAATTAAAAAATTAAGTATTAAAATTACGTAAAAATACAGACTAATGATTGAGAATCTCGATTATTCACTTTAACTAAGAATTACTATAAATTTATAGTAACTCTGGATAAATATTTACGTTAAATTTACAGAAATTTTTAACAGTGTGTTCGAAACATAAAAGCTGCTAAAATGGCATAATTTGGTGAGTGCGGGAGTGAGGGACCGATTACGTGTGCATTTGATAATGTAAAATTATTAAATAAGGAGATCTAGAAAAGAATTTAAAAATTTTTAATTGCCCTTTGCAAAGCTCTAAAATAATAAATATTGAAATTTTTTGTTCTTTTCGTTTTGTAAATTATTAAATTTAATCTAACTAAAGCAAGAACGAAAAATCATACGGTACCCATTGACTATTAACATTTTTAAATGTACGTCCTTGTTGTATCATATAATTTTCAATGTTCTTTATCTACGCTATCGCCCAATGCGCTTTTTTCCGGAGGTCTTTTTTCCGGGATCCGATAAACAATTAAATAATATTTTTAAACAACACTTATTATCGATTTTTTTATTGACATTTCGTGCAAATATTACTTACTATTAATGAAAAATTATAGTACGGTTAGGTATGTCGGGGGGGGGGGGGCAGCACAGAAGGAAAGAAAATAAATGTTTATTCCACTATATTTTGCATTTTAATAAAATTTATTATACATATCACTGAATAGTTAGGAAAATTTACGCTGATATCTTGGGGGCAAAAAAAAAAAATAAATAAATAAAATAAAACTGTGATTGGGAAAAATGTCGCACCGGGTCCCACTGCCTTCGGCAGCGTAGCCCCGTGCGCGATGCGCACGCGCGAATGCATATATATGAGCGCCCTAATAATTTTACAAATTCGAAAATATCCGCAATCGATTTGTAAGTATCAAAAGCCTCTATGCACCAGTTTTGAACGATCTATCTCTATTTTTATTTTTTGCCCCTCCGCTCCCTCCCCCCTTCCCGCCCCTCCCAATAATTTTAAAAATTCAAAAATATCCGCAATCGATTTGTAGGTATCGAAAACCTCGATGTACCAATTTTGAATGATCTAACTCTTTTTTTTTTTTGCCCCTCTGCCCCCCCCCTTCCCGGCCCTTCTAATAACTTTACACTCGAAAATATCCCCATTCGATTTGCAGGCCTTTTGAATGGCCTAACTGTATTTCTATTTGTCTTTGCCCATAGCCCCCCCCTTAACGCCCCTCCTAATAATTTTACAAATTCGAAAACATCCGCAATCGATTTGTAAGTATCGAGAACCTCTATATACCAATTTTGAACGATCTAACTGTATTTTTATTTTTTTGTCCCCCTCTCTCTCCTCCCCCCTTCTCGCCCCTCCTAATAACTTTACACTTTCGAAAATATCCCCATTCGACTTGAAGGCCTTTAAAACCTGTCTGTACCAATTTTGAACGGCCTAACTGTATTTCTATTTGTTTTTGCCCCATAGCGAATTTTGTAAAATTGCTTGCGGCGTTGTCTTTCTCGGGTCGTAAACCTTAACCGTGCCAAATTTGGTCCCGCTCGGTGAAACGGCCTAGGATTCTATAGCGGACAGACAGACAGACACACAGACTCTGCTCTTATATATATATATAGACAATACCAATTGAAATATAATATAGGACCGTGTAATTTGATGCAAAAGAAAAGAAGGAATATTACGATAGTATTATAAGGGGAAATAATAGAGCTTTCGTTAATGAAAAGAAACTTTTTATTTTGAGAAGAGCAAAAACCTCAAAATGTTATAAGACGTTTTTAAATGCTATCCTCATATCATTGAGTAAAGAATTGTAGGTTTTCTGTATTTGGTAAGCATTTCAGCAAAATAGCACATATATATATATATATATATTATATACCATTATTATTATTACTTTAAAACGAAAAAAAAAAAAAAAAAATATATATATATATATATTGTTTTAAGATTCTGAATACGTAATAGCTACAAAAGTTAATTTTAATATTAAGTATTACGCCTAAATTATTTTTTGCAATCAATAGTCGCTATTTACCAATAGCGCAGTACAAATGCAACATGCAACACAACCAACCTACCAGCAATCAATAATTATATTTGTTCTTGTGTGATATCAATTAAACCAAGCCAAAATATTGAAAAAAAATAAAGGTATTAAAATAACAGAAAACGCAGATAGTTTATTACTTTAAACTAAACTTTCTTGGAATAGTGAGAAAATGTTGCCTTTTATAATAACAATAGACGGAAAAAATGATAAGCGGTAAAAATGGTAACAGGTGTAATAATAAGATATTTAGCATGTCTGAAACGTACTTAATATTTAAAACAATCGTAACAATTTGTTCTCAAACATAAATGAACTTTTGACTGACAGAGAAAAAGAATTCATGTTAACATTCACAGTTAAATTATCGCTTTTCTTATTCGATTTTCAAGAAATGCGAAAGTCTTTAAAAGCATGTATTTTCCATACAAGTAAAACAATATGAAAAAAATAATATTTATTTTAAAATAAATTATTTTAGAAGGCAAAACTTTCATATTTGTCTTTTAATATTTTTTTATTAATTTATTTACATTAAAAAAAAAAAAAAAAAAAAAAAAAAACCTTTTATTATTATTATTGTTGTTGTTGTTGATGTTGTTGTTTTTCTTTATTTGTGTTAAAATACTATTTTAGAGAGGAAAAAAAAATAGCAAACATTATTTTAAACTATATTTTTTTCAACTGCATTTGTTGTCATAGTTTCTTTCCTTATCATACAATGCACACTACGGATTTGTTTAAATGTTTGAGTTTGATATGATTAATCCCTAAATATTGAAAGATACAAGTATTTCCCAGATTTCAATATCGCTTCCCGATTTCTGAAAAACTCTCTTAAATTATTTCAAACTAATAAAAGAGTAAAGTATCAGTTTTATATACCTAGATTTCGAGAGGGCATACAGGTAAAAAAAAAAAAAAAGGGGGGGGGTTGACTTTTATAGGGTTTACTACTGGTTTAAATATACATATATATATGTGTGTCTGTTATATAATTATTACTTGACAGAAAGCACAGTAGAATTATAATGTACTTGAAGTATGAAGGGGGATGGGGTGCGCAAAGAAAATTTAATCTTTTTCTTTTTAAATTTCAATAAAATTTTGTATGATTTTTACATAGTAACTTATATTGTGACGACTAAATTTATATGCAATGGTTTTGGGGAGAGGTAGATAGCAAATAAAAAGTCTTTTTATTTTTTACTTTTTTATTTTCTGAGTTCCATGTAACTGTTCGTACAATTATTATTTACTGATTCAGAAAGAAAAAGTACACTATTTGTAAATGTATGTCGGGGGATAGGGCTAGAGGGACGTGGGGGGGGGGGGGGATAATGATTTTTATTTTATATTAAGTTTTACTGGTTAAAGAAATAAGAAAAATCGCTGCAAAGTGAGGTTTTAAGAGATGGGGCTGACAAGGAAAATAAAAAATACATTTTGCCATATATATATATATATTTATTTAAATCCTGCTTAAATGAAATATTGTGAAATAAATAAATATATAAAATAAGAGGTTGTTCGATATATAAAGAGGGGTTGGCGCTTCGGGAAAAAGAAAGAAGCTTTATATAATTTGTTGACTGAATTAGATAGAGTTTTATATAATTATCATCTAGTTATGTGGAGAAACACCCGAAGCTTAGACATAACAGAGGTACAGAAGGAAGGGATGTAAAAACAATCTCTTTTTCTTCAACTCCCTATGTCCGAGCGGTTCTGCGATCAAAGCTGGTAGATGGGAAGTGGCAGGTTTGATCCCAGGACACGGTCATCGACCTACTGTTAGGAGTTTTCCTGAGTTTTCTCCGAAACTGACGTAAATGGGGCTGGGGCACATTAGAGAGAATCTTACAGAGGGAATTCCCCTTATTGGCCTAGAACCTTAGAGCAGCCAGTCGTCATTGAGCCATACAACCATATCCATATATGTGTGAGTGTCTATATGTATATATGCACCAAAGCTATAATATCCAATTGCCCTATAAGAGCCAATACTATAATATCCAACAGGGCAATTGGCAGTTTGGAGCTCCTAGGAGAGGGCTTCATCCTGCAGTGGATTGATAAAAGCTGAAATTGATTATGTATATATATATCCCAGCAAAAACATAAATGTAAAAAAAGAGAGCCAAGTTCAATACAAAAATTATGCTTGGCTGGGGGCTTCGCTGCAAAAAGAATGGAGATCTAAATGAGTGCCAAGTTCTATGCAAAATCGAAATATGTATTTATAGGAACAAAATAACATTATGAACAAGTATTAAACTCTATTTCTTTGCTTTATTGGATACCTATAACAACTGCTTTATTTAAAAATGTGATATCTTAAAGTAGATTAGATTTGACTTGGCCAGTTTTTATCAGAATTAAAATGTTGAATAACTTTATAAAATGACTGATGTAATGAAAACTGGCCAAGTCAAATCTAATCTACTTTAAGATATCACATTTTTAAATAAAGCAGTTGTTATAGGTATCCAATAAAGCAAAGAAATAGAGTTTAATACTTGTTCATAATGTTATTTTGTTCCTATAAATACATATTTCGATTTTGCATAGAACTTGGCACTCATTTAGATCTCCATTCTTTTTGCAGCGAAGCCCCCAGCCAAGCATAATTTTTGTATTGAACTTGGCTCTCTTTTTTTACATTTATGTTTTTGCTGGGATATCATTACTTTTTGTAAAGAAAACTAGGCAGGTATTGAAATCTAATGTTTTTTCTCATAAAATATTCTATTTATAGAAAAACGGTTTTCTTTATTATGTTTATTGATCATTTATGTACAAAACTACAAAATGTCATGTTTTTATATGAAGTAGTTCTTTTAATATAAGCCAAGAAAGATAAAAAGACGCGGCGATTTGAAAGGCGGCAGCGGCAGCGGTAGTTACTTTTTTTCAATATAGAGAGATTTTATGCATACATTTTGTATGAACCGCATAAATTCTATATGTATTTTTCTACTCTCTAAAGAACAGTTCATAAACATAAAACTAATCAGTTACATGAAAATGTTACGTCATGCAATGGCCCTTAATAGAAATAAAAGTCAGTTTTGAAGTAGTCAGTCAGTCAGTGCTAAAATTTATTTTTTGACTTTTTTTGATTTTTTGATTTTTTCCTACGCTTACACACAATTACCGAGCTGGATTCCAAATTTCATCTTTCTAGGTCATCTGGAAGTAGGTTAGGTTTAGGTACTATATGTCAGTCAGTGAGAAAATTTACGACCTTTTGACCTTCATATTTTTAAAACCGTTTGAGCTAGCTTCATGAAATTTGGGCTTTTACATGTCCTTATGGATATAATTAAACACACGTAGTTTTATGTGTTTACGTTAAAGAGGTTTTGAGTTATAGAAGGGTCAAAAGTGGCACCAAGTGGTTCGTGTAATATTACACTCGGCGCTACTTAGCCTTTTCCTTTGCTTGAACTTGGCTTGACACGCTGCCGCGTGTCTAGATATATATATATATATATATATATATATATATATATGATTAAGCTCATGTGGTTAAATGACATTATAATTCTTCATATACTTTGATTCGAGCAGAAACAGTTTGGTTTCGGGTGTTACGAATGGTAATTTTTTATACACAATCAAATAGAGTACGTTCTTTGCATTTTTTTCAAATGTTAAAAGTAATTTTATTAAAATCTTGTTACTTTCTTTCATATTCAATAGAAGAAAATATGGGCTTCGCAAAAAATTTTAGACTTTTGGTTTTTGAAGGATTTAGCCATTTTGAAATCTTGAAAATTAATACGTTTATGAAGGAGAACAGTAATTCGAAAAATATACTTCATTTTTCATATGTTACATTTTAAAGAGGAATAACTTTAAAATCTTTATGAAAAGAAATATTTTTTTAACTAGTTACATGTTGTCGATTTTAAATTTATCAGCGTAAGAATAAATTCAGTATAGAAGACAAAAATATATAGTAACTTTTTAAGGGGTTAAGGGTAGTCAGGATTTTCAAAAAATCAATTTTTTTTTTTTTTTTTTGCATTTTCTTAAAGTGTAATATCTTATAAATATTCTCTGAAAATTTGAAGTTGATCCGATAATTACTTTTCGAGTTATTCGACAAATAACAAAGAGCGCTCGAGCACTCCTAAACGCTCGGGAGCAGGTAATAGCTAGCGGCAGCTGCAAGCAACCGGTTGCAACCGTAGGCAACGGCAAATTGATGTTTTGGAAACTTCCACAATGGCTGAAGAACTATTATATGGCCCAGGAATAGATGACTCAGTGTAAGTGATTAAATAATTCGTATTTCTGTACGTAAATCTAGTGCGAAACTTTAAATGCGTTTTTCTCAAAACTATGTTTTTTGAACTGGTGACAACTGTAACTTGAAAACCGCTCAGTAGATTTTAATGAAATTTATACAGCTTTTAGAATACATAATAAACTCGGGCCTGATCGAAGGATTTTTTTTTTCTTCAAAAATTTCGATTTTTTAAGACCAATTAACTGTTGACTTTTTCCCAAAAATTTAGAAAAAAATTTCCTGAGTCCGCCATTTTTTTAATTTTTGAAAAAAAAAAAAAAAAAAAGCTTCGATCAGGCCCAGGATTATCTATTTATAAAACTAATTTTTCTTATCCGATTGATTTTAGATGAATCTCCAAGGACTTATCATTGTCACCGCAAGGACCTTTTTTTTGGACTGGGTCAACAGAAACAGCTATAACTTTGGAAATTATAAATTTTTTTTTTTCAAATTTTCGTGACTTCAAGTCAAAACATTGTATAATAATGCCATATTATTACTTTTGTAAAATAAAATGATTTAATAGCGAAAAAAAATTACTGAAAATTATCATTTTTTCGTGTCTCTGACTACCCCTAACCCCTTAAAAAAGAAAAAAAAAAAAAAAAAAAAAAAAAAAAAAACTATCATAGTAACTGGATTTTGATCTAAAAAGACACCCGTAAGTCTGTATGTACCGAACGCAAGAGTTGGTTTTTCTTATGACTATTCAGCCAGTATATTTTTAATTTGTCCTTTTATTATTTTTCTCATTGCA
Source organism: Salticus scenicus (assembly GCA_963930645.1). Lineage (NCBI taxonomy): Eukaryota > Metazoa > Arthropoda > Arachnida > Araneae > Salticidae > Salticus > Salticus scenicus. The sequence goes on along the minus strand of CAWVNO010002902.1, from coordinate 81,990 downwards.
TTTTTTTTTACTTTTTATCTTGGTTCACTTCATTTACACACTATATATATCATAATAATTAAAAGAAAATAAAAGAGGAATGAAGTTGCGTTAAGTTTATTATGAATTAATTTAACATAGCTTAATTAATAAAATTATTTGCTTTAATTATTATTATTCAAGGAGCTGTTATTATTAGTATAGTATTCATAGGATATTCAATTAAGCATATTAATTCTTTTTGGTTATTTTGGCTTTCGATTGCATTTATATGTATATATAAATATGTATATATAAATTCACACAAGAATCATTATATCTCTTTATATTAATTACCAGCAGGCTACGCTCGCTTTGCTGGTGACTATTTTTAAATGAATTTTAAAAATAATTGAATCTGTATTTATTTTTTATATCACATTATAAATAAAACTTTAAAAACTTAACATTGAAGTTGCTCTAATCCTCGTTTCAGAGCATCTTCTTTCCCCTCAGCACTACTTCAAGTTCAGGTTGTCACGGCGTACAGAAAGGTCTTTCCCTTCCCGGGCACTTCAACCTGGGTATCGATGACAGGTGGATCTGCTATTATTTTAGAACTACAATTTTCAAGATGACTGTATCTCATCATCTATTAAATATTTTAGATTAAAATCATGTATTTTATAGCCCTCGTTCCTTATGCCATATTAACGTATTATTCCGAACAGTATAATAAATCAGTAAAATATCATCACTTCGGTTACACTTCGGTCCCTACAGCCCTTTGCCGCCCGCACTACATCGGATTCAAGTTCCCACTACTTAAAGAAAGATTTTTCCAGGGCACTTGAATTTGTGTATTTATCGATGACAGGTGGGTCTACTATTATTTAAGAACTAAGATTTTAAAGATGACTGTATCTCAGCATCTATTAAACATTTTAGTTCTGAAGCATGTATTTTATATATCTCGCGCTTTACACTGTATTATCAAATGATTCCTACAGAATAATAAATAAAAGTTTACATTAAAAAAAGGAATTAAATAATGATAATAATAAAAAAAAGATTAGTTTAATCTTTTCTGCTATGTTCTATCATTTTTTTCAATAAGTACTATAGATAATAACAATAATAATAATAATAACAATAATAAATCCCTTTCAAAGGAATTAAAAAATTAAAAAATAAAAAGTTGTTATACTATAAAAATTACATATTATGCATAACCATAACTGTTTTAAATGAGTTTTTTTATTTAAAGTTTAATATACTTATTTTTTCTACCGCATTACTATTTGATTTTAATAAATATAATAAAATAAAATAAAAAAAGAATTTGGTTGCCAAATAATTAATCAAATAAATAAAAATTAAACATCGTAACAGCAGTTGCTAAGAGGCGCAGACGTTTGAAATTAATTTTTTTTTTTTTTTTTTTTTTTAAATATAAAAATAAAACAGAGAAACCAATGTTTTAAGTTAAAAAATTAATTAATTAATTAATTAATTATTAAGATTAAAATTTGAAAAAAATCTCAATAAGGTGCACACCAGTAGGGTCGCACCTACCAATCTGCCAAGTTTTATTGTTCTGGGATCAATAGTGTGAGCACCAGAGTACAGACACACAGATATACCAACACGCATATTCAGAGAGATACATACACAGATATTTCTCTAGCTGCAGCTAAATTGCATTGCACACGCAAAGTAAATAAAATTCTTTAAAAAAGGACAATATTTATTTTAAAATTGCAAATAAAAGCAAAAAAAAAAAAAGTTCAAACACCTAAAAAAAGAAAGACATTAATTTGTTAAATGTGATGTAACTTTATTGTAAATACACATAAAAAAAAGGTACTGTGGCCATCACAAAACCATTTTCTAAACCGAAAAAAAAAAAAAAAAAAAAAAAAAAAAATCTTTTTTGCGATAAATTTTTACCGTATTCAGTTTGATGTAAGTTTAATAACATGCAAAATCTGAGAAAGCAAGTAAAACCAGCGCCACCTGTCGATTGAGACACACAAATTGAATCTATATATATTTATATTAGGGTGGTCGTTAAAAATTAACATTTAAATTTATGTATGAGGCACCCACTTATTTTGTTCTATGCATAAAATAACGACTTCCACAAAAATTTCAAAATTTTAAAACAAGTTTTAAGGGAGGCTAAAATTGACAAATTTGACATATTTTGTAATTTCATTATAAATTATTCTATTTTAATTACATTAAAATAAAGACAATATACATTAAAATATTCAATTTAAAATGTTAAAATACACGTAATAAAAATTTTAACGTTTCGAGCCTTATTTTAGACTCTTCATCAGTAAAATGCATCAAAAGTAAACACTGAGAAGAGCAATAGATTTCCTTAACGAAAGTACAGCGTATTCAGCAGGGCTTGTGCATGCCTCATTAAGCAGTGAAAAATTCTGTTTCATATACCAGTCTTCCTGGAAAATTCTTGAATGATAATTTGGACAGTTAGATATACCAACGATTATTTTAGCATTGTTAAAAACATGTAGATAATCGGTTTCTATAGCATACTGCACTATTTTAGGATGAATATCGCGGTTTTTGAAATTTATTTATGTTCGAGAATTCGAGTATGAAGGGCACGACCAGTTTCATCAATATAAACAGAACTGCAATATTTACAAGTAATATTATAAATAACCCCTGTAAGTGAAAAGGGGGGGGGGATAACAGATTTAAAATTAGAAAGGAAATTAAGAATCATAAATTGAGGTTTATAGAATGTAGCTATAAATTCAGAATTTTTTCTATAGTATGGAATAGTAACGAAAGATTTAGATGATTTGGAGGAATTAATATCATAATTACCAATGTTAAGTCTTATTTATTCAATTTTCTTTTAAGCCAGTGAAGGGGATAATTATTACGTGTAATTCCGTGAACCCCTCTTCGCATAAGTCTGCTGTTTTTCATACTTTACTTCCCCGTGCTAAATCATATTGCTGTACTAAAGATCTTTTCCAGTTAGAATTAAAAAGAATTTTTTTGGACTTAAAACGCGATAGTTATTCTTCTCGCTGGCTTAAAAGAAAGGTAAATGAATACGATTTTAACATTGATAATAACGATATCAATTCCTCCAAATTACCTACATCTTTCATTACTATTCCGTACTATTGAAAAATCTTTGAATATATAGCTACAGTTTTACGCACTGTTAATATATCTGCATCATATAAACCTCAATTTCTGATTCGTAATTTCTTTTCTAATTTTAAAACTTTTATACCCCCACCTTTTCCCGTACAGGAGTTATTTATAATATCCCTTGTAAATGTTGCAGCTCTATATTAGTGAAAGTGGCCGTTCCCTTCATACTTGAATTCTCGAACGTAAAATAAATTTCAAAAACCGCGATATTCATTCTAAAATAGTGCAGCATGCCATGGAAACCGACTATCTACTTGATTTTAATAATACTAAAGTAATCATATCTAACTGTACAAATTATCACTCAAGAATTTTCAGAAACAGCATTTTTCACCGCTTAATGAGGCATGGGCAGTCCCTGCTGAATATGCTGTACTTTCGTAAAGGAAATCTATTGTTCTTCTCAGCGTTTACTTTTACTTTTGATGTGTTTTACTGATGAGGAGCATAAAATAAGGCTCGAAACATTAAAATTTATGTTATGTGTCTTTTAATATTTTAAATTGAATATTTTAATGCACACTGTCTCGATTTTAATGTAATTAAAATATAATAATTTATAATAAGATTACAAAATCTGTCAAATTTGTCAATTTTTTAATTTTTAAACCTCGGTATCCACCCTTAAAACTTGTTTTAAAATTCTGAAATTTTTGTGGAAGTCATTATTTTATACATAGAACAAAATAAGGGGTGCCCCATACAAAAATTTAAATGTTAATTTTTAAGGATCACCCTAATATATATATATATATATATATATATGTATAATGACTATTTTACATATCAAGATTAGGAATTTATACTCTATAGGACCTGATAAATAACTTTCCCGTAAACGGAGTTACAGTACAATATCGATATCATTCGGGCGATATATGCACACAGATTGAATCAGTATAATGATATATAATCATCCGTTGACGTATCAGGTTTCGGCTAATTATAAACAATGTATGTAACATGAGAGATATACCCTTCTAAAAAATATTACAGTTTTAAAAAATTAAAGAACACGCTTTTATGGAAATGTGAACTAAGAAGCACAAAATATCTATCTTAGTATTAAAATGCAGGGTAAGAGAAAATCGTGTGTGTGACACAACGTAATATTTACATACATTTAAATCTTTAATTAAAATAATTTAGAATTAAACAAAAATCATTTTTAAAAATCTCCCCTGACTGTGCTCGAACGCTAGACCTTCAGCTTCGTAGCACGGCACTTTACCTCACAGCCACGGTGTTCACATAAGGAAAGCCTTTTTGTTACAATATAGATTTTTTGTTTGCTCCCAGCGCGGTTACAAACATACATACAAACATACATATAGGTGAAGCTAATATAATATTATAGTTTAAAAAAATTAAAGAACACGCCTTTATAGAAATGTGAACTAAAAAACACAAAATATCTATCTTAGTATTAAAATGCAGGGTAAGAGAAAATCGTGTGAGTGACACACCATAATATTTACATTCATTTAAATCTTTAATTAAAATAATTTAGAATTAAACAAAAACCATTTTTAAAAAATCTACCCTGACTGGGATCGAACGCTAGACCTTTAGGTTCGTAGCGTGGAACTATACCTCAACGCCACGGTGTTCACGTAGGGAAAGTCTTTTTTTTACAATGAATATAGATTTTTTGTTTGCTCCCAGAGCGGTTACAAACATGCAAACATACATACAAACAAACATACAAACATACATACAAACTTACATAACAGGTGAAGCTAATAAATGCGTGTTAAAAATATGATAGGCTCTAATTTTAGTCAAGATATATTCAAATATAAATTTAAAGAAACTATGTGTATTAGTTTTTGAGATAGAACTGACACAAAATTTTTGTCACAAACAAATGAATATTTTTATTTTTATTTATTTTTAATTTTTTCAATACACATAAAAAAAATATAGGACTCGTAAAAATATTCGATAAACAAAACAAAATTCATACAAAATTTCATATAAATAGGTAGCGTGGGGAGGAAAAAACAACCACTTTTTTTATCCCCCTCCCTTAGCAACTACCCTCCCCCCCGCCCCCAGATATGTGTAACACTCACAGTAATTTTTTTTAGACAGTAAGTGGTATAATATACAAAGTTTTTTAAAATAGATATTAGGTTAGTTTAAAGAAGAATATATTTTATTTCCATCTGCGCCCCCCTCGCTTCCCCACCCCCCAGGTATATAATACATTATTTGTGATTTTCATAAAAAGTAAGTGATAGTTATACAATATATCAGTAAAATAGTGATATAAAAAAATCATGTTATTTTACCCTGCCCCACCCCTATTACATCTACCCAAATATATCTGACACTTGTTGTAATGTTTTCACAAATTGTACGTGATTATACAAAGTTTCATTAAAATCGGTAAGTGAGTGATACAAAAACAATTATTTTCTTTCGATCTGGTCCTCCCCCTTCCTTTTAGCCCGAGTATATACTAAGTGAATGATGTACCAAATCAATTGAAATGTCTAAAAATATAATTTGAAAGTCTTTCTTTAAATTACTTATTTGATATTTATTATTTTGCTATTTGCGAATTGGAAAAGTGCCCTTTTTTTCCGGTGCCCTTTTCTCAACGTGCCCTTTTTTCTGGCGCCCTTTTAACCGGGATCCCTTTACATGTTTACAGGTTATTATTATTATTATTATTATTATTATTATAAATATAATATTAATTTGAATACGCATAAATGTTGATTTCAGGCCATTCCATCAAAATTACGTGCAAATTCAACACCAGGTATTTTTGGTAGAGTAGTAAGATAGATTATGATTCTTCGATCTTATCAAATAACTGTGATTTGGCACCAGATCTCTATTCTACGCTTCTATCGAGCCAGCAGTTACATGTGTGATTGCATTTGCTTTAGCAGTATTAGATATTCAAATTCCATTAGCTATAGGGCAAACTGAAATTAAAAAATAAATTTATCACATTTCACTACATGAACATTCTTTTTCTCGAAGAATTGACAGTATTGTGTGTTCGAGGGAAAAAAAAAAATATTATATATGAATCAAACTAGTTCAGTAGCTAACAAATCCGTATATCAACTGTAATTTATTCATTCGTAAGTTAAATTATATATATATATATATATTGTCCGTATAACTATGAATGTCTAAAAACGTCGGGAAAATATATCTTGCATTATTTTTTATTAATTTTATTTTATATTGCAAATCATTGAAAATGAATTTGCAAATGCTTTTATTCTTTTAAATAGCATTAAACATTTGTAAATTATTATTCTTTTTTAAATCGATTTTTTTTTTTTTTTTTTTTTTCATATATATGTATATATAGAGATATGTATGTATGTATGTATATTGAATATAAATATAAATTTTTTTTTTAATTTTTTTTTCAGATTTTACAAATTAAAAGTTGCAAATAGTATCATTTAGTTTATGATTAAACTTATTGTGATATAATGTTTGCGTGGTACATTGACTAAAATTTCTTATTCTCTTTAGAACCGAAGTAATAATAATTACGTAAAATTTATTCTATGGTATTTAAATAAGAACGTTGGCATAATAGACTACAAAAAGGTTTGGTTTTTGCAGGTGATAATTTCGAAAGCTAGTAATGTAAAGGCATACGTATGTAGAACTCAGGGCTCAACATAGTAAAACATAAAAAAATTAAAAAAAGAAATTTAAAATTTAAAAAGATTTCAGTGTTTCTCACTTTTATTTTTATCTTTTTATTTTATTTTAATTTTAATTTAATTTTATTTTTTTACTTATTTATTTATTTTGTTAAATAGCTTTTTGCTTTTACTTCAAGGAATCTTCAGCAAGTAAATAAATAAATAAAATCTATAATAATAATAATTACAATAATTAGGGGAAAATATTTTCTAATTCATTAATTATGTGCATTTCGCTAAAGTGTTACAGAAACTTCTCTTGGTATAGATACTTTTTTCAATCACTGTACATGCTATGTTAGTAACACAAATGCAATTTCCTTTCACTTTACTTTTAACTATTTTTGGATTCCTGTAGAATTTTGGTAAGGTGATTAACTGATAGGTTTGCTTAGAAAATGAAAGAAGGAAAACCTGATATGTCAAATCACTTATCGGAACGCTAATCACTTTTCGGAAAGAACAAGAATCCTCTCAATTTTAAACGTCTTTCTGTATATAATAGAAATGTGTTGACCACATGTTTTGAAGAATTTGGGTGGCCTGAGGGTGAGGACTGAAAATTCTGATGCAAGTGGCAGGACATCAACAAAAGCATTTTATTATTATTATCATTATTATTATTATTATTAATTGTGTTCCAACTTATGTCTTATATTGAAAAAAAAAAGGAACAAAGGGAGAATTCAAATTCTATCAACAGACAAAACCCGTGTTATTTATTCTATGGGGGAATTAGTTTCCAGAATTTACTCAATTAATTCAAGACAACTATTTTTTCTTTCTCGTGATAATAATAGCCATGCAGTAGATAATCCAGGTCCTTTATCCCTTTCTTATAAAGAAGTGCACATGTTTATTGTTAGCAGACAGTTTACTGAGGAGAAGAATGAATAACTTGTTTTCATCGATAACAAACAAGCTGTGGTACAAAATTTAAAATATTTGAAATTCGAAGCATACAATACACATAGTGAAAAATATATTACATTATTTTATAAACTTCTTTATTTAAACTATGCATATCACTTTAAACTAAAAATAAATATAATAAAATTGATTTTAATGATTAAATTTTGAATTTTAATCTCGGACAAAGACACACACCTCACATCGCAAAATATTTTACAGTTTCAAAATTTCGCTCTTTACAAAGTAGTAAGAACTGACATAGTTTTATGATATTATGGTATTTTAAAGCTTTTGCATTAAAGTATGATTTTAGATCTAATACAAACAGCCTATGATATCGATGCGTAAACCTAGTTTTTACAAGGTCACACCACATCTTTTACTATCACTGTTTAATGGCAATTTTTTTTTTTTTCCACTAAACATGTACTGTATAGGAATATTCGTAATGCATTATTCACAATACAATGGGACGATATTAAAAGTTGCTCACAGTTCTGTACATTTTAACTACACAATATCCTTCATTATTATTACTATTATTATTTTAAGCATGGCATAAAATATTGTGTCGGAAAATTCAAGATTCTAGGCGTCTCCTGCGGGAAAAATTTCAAAAAAGAAAGTCTGCAATAAAATAAATAAATAAATAAATAAATAATAATAATAATAAATAATCGAGGAGTATGAATAATTATTAAAATTGCACTTATTAGAATATCATATTTTAGTGCAATTATTTTTTATTTTAAATATTATGCTTGCAAAAAAGCTTAATATTAATATCGTTTTTAAATAATTTCTGAAGTTTAAATTTAAAATAAAATTTAAATCTTTATGTGGGATAGAATAGGTATTTCCAAAAAGAAACATGAAAGGAAAAAAGTTTTAGAAATATACAATAGAAGAAGAGAAGGACGCAAAATAAAATTTCATTTATTTATTATTATTATTATTTTTTAATTGTAGTCAAATGCAAATTAATTCATTCCTAACACATTCCTGCATCCATTTTCGCTCATAAGTATATGGAAATTGTAATGAAAGAAAAATTGTTTAAAATATGTTTTTTAAAGATTCAATTTCTTTTTAAAATAAATTTAAATATTTTATGTAAAAACCTAATACTCTGAAAAAATAAATAAATAAAACTGATTCTCACTACAATTCATTTTTTTTTTCTTATAAATGCTGAAATATGTTTTAAAATCTATTTAGATTACATAACGTCTCAGATTTCTTTAAAATATTTTTATCAAACTAATTAAGTATCTCCAGCACATCTAAATCTGTGTGATAATTTCAAGAAACAGGTTTTACTTCTGAATTACATTTCATATAAATTTCGATCTATCTCTATCTTTATTTTTTTTACCTTCCGCTCCCTCCCCCCTTCCCGCCCCTCCCAATAATTTTAAAAATTCAAAATATCCGCAATCGATTTGTAGGTATCGAAAACCTCGATGTACCAATTTTGAATGATCTAACTCAATTTTTTTTTGCCCCTCTGTCCCCCCTCTTCCCGGTCCTTCTAATAACTTTACACTTTTGAAAATATCCCCATTCGATTTGCAGGCCTCTAAAACATATCTGTACCAATTTTGGACGTCCTAACTGTATTTCTATTTGTTTTTGCCCATAGCCCCCCTTATCGCCCCACCTCCTTACCGCCCCTCCTAATAATTTTACAAATTCGAAAATATCCGCAATCGATTTGTAAGCATCGAAAACCTCTATATACCAATTTTGAACGATCTAACTGTATATTTATTTTTTTGCCCCCCCTCTCCCCTCCCCCTTCTCGCCCCTCCTAATAACTTTACACTTTTGAAAATATCTCCATTCGACTTGCAGGCCTTTAAAACCTGTCTGTACGAATTTTGAACGGCCTAACTGTATTTCTATTTGTTTTTGCCCATAGCCCCCCTTCCCGCCCCACCCCCCTTCTCGCCCCTCCCAATAATTTTACAAATTCGAAAATATCCGCAATCGATTTGTAAGTATCGAAAACCGCTATGTACCAATTTTGAACGATCTGACACTATTTTTATTCTTCCCCCCCTCCCCCTCCCCCTTCTCGCCCCTCCTAATAACTTTACACAATCGAAAATATCCCCATTCGACTTGCAGGCCTCATAAACCTATCTGTACCAATTTTGAACGGCCTAACTGTATTTCTATTTATTTTTGCCCCATAGCCCCCCTTACCACCCCACCCCCCTACCCGCGCCTCCTAATAATTTTACAAATTCAAAAATATCCGCAATCTATTTGTAAGTATCGAAAACCTCTATGTACCAATTTTGAACGATCTGACACTATTTTTATTTTTTGCCCCCCCCTCCCCCCCATCTTGCCCCTCCTAATAACTTTACACAATCGAAAAATCCCCATTCGACTTGCAGGCCTTTAAAACCTATCTGTACCAATTTTGAACGGCCTAACTGTATTTCTATTTGTTTTTGCTCCATAGCCCCCCCCCTTGCTGCCCCTAATGGGGGCTGAATTTCTAAAATTCCAGAAATTGTTTTTTTGATAGTTGCATTAGCTATATTTTAGAGCAAACATTTCACGTATATCTATTTTTTTTTGTTTGAGATATGTGGGATTATGCGAAATCACGTTTTACGCATGTGAAATCACGTTTTGCCCCCCCGCCCCCCTTGGGGAGCAAATTTCAAAAATTCCAGAAACCGATTTTTAGACATTTGTATTAGCTATATTTTAAAGCAAAAATTTTACGGATACCTGTTTTTTTGTTTGAGATATGAAGGATTTTGTGAAATTACGTTTTGCCCCCTCCCCCCCTTGGGGGCGAATTTTGTAAAATCGCTTGTGGCGTTGTCTTTCACGGGTCGTAAACATTAACCGAGCCAAATTTGGTCCCGCTCGGTGAAACGGCCTAGGATTCTATAGCGGACACACAGACACACACTCTGCTCTTTTATATATATACACGTATCTAATTATGCCTTCAAAAATAACTTTCATTCACAACTTTTCATTCCTGTATTCATTCAACAATAATAATAATATTCTTATAATATCTAAATTCTAAACGATAATGCATAAATTCGTTATTTCATGAATTTACATATGTACGTGAATAATACAAATCAACTTCCTTTCCATTTGTTGAATGATTATCCTTCGATTTAAATTACATCGCAACGCAAGTTAGTTATCCTATGATAATACTACACTACTATTTTTCAACTTCAACCAATCGTAAACTTGTAGTAAACCTTTGACCTTGTAGTAATTTTGCCCCGCCTCTCGTAGTAAATTCGCCCCTCCTATCGTAGTAAAATAATGGATACTGTTTTTCACCGCACAACCGAGGACCTGGGTGTGTAAGCCCTTTCAAAATGTTTACACACTTCACACACAAAAATGTGCTCCTTTTATGGAAACTGAGGACTCGAAAAAAAATCACCTGAGAAGTCGTCAATGTACTAAATAATACTTATATATCACAGTACAATACGAATTTCTCATGTCTGGGAACCGAGGACGTCCTCGGTTCCTGAGCGTCCGCGCTTAGAAGGTGTGTATAGGCATTCAAGTCCACGGTTTCCACCTTACGGGAACACACACACACACACACACACACACACACACACATATATATATATATTTATAAGGCAAGATTTGTATGTGTGAGATATAAAATAAAAAGTTCCGGTATTGATTTACACTTTTTTTTTGGGGGGGGGGGGGGCAAAGTGATCCACATATTCTGAGAAAGATTTTAAACAGAGATGACAGATATTCCGTCTTTTGACAAAACTCTTTCACCAACCAATAAACTGGTATTACTTTAGAATTTTGCCCGATGTTTCCTCATTTTTTTTTTTTTTATCATAGAAACGTCTTCATTTGTGACGCAATTTTGCCACATAAAATTAGGTTCGTATGCGAAATTTCAGGGTGAACATTTACCGCAAGCAAAAAGACACCAGAATAGTTCTTGTAGAGGAGACAGGCGAAGGCATAAGGGATATAAGCCAAAACTCATTTGGGCATTCCTTGTAATTCGTTCTATAAATGTGTAGTTTGCTTTAAAGTCCATCATACTTCTAAAAACGACTCTCTGACAAATTAACTCGTAAATACTTTTGAAGTTTATTTATTCATTTATTTATTTGTTTGTTCTACGGCATCTTCATTAAACAAGGATGAAATATTTTCGATTTTTCTGCCGTCGGTGTTTATGTACAAAATATTTCATTCTAGTTTTCAAGTGAAAGATAGTAAAATTAATAGTGAAAGAGTTAAACTGAAATAATAAAAAGTTCGAATAAATTTAATTTCATAAAGAAATGCGATAGCGGATGTGCTTCCACGATTAAGAGGGCTTTGTGCCAACGTATACTGGGATTTTATTTACAGTCACAGTTGTAATCGAGAAGGCACTGTCCAAATTTCATTTAAAAAGATCATTGGTTTTTGGTTTGCATAAGGTAGATACAAAAATGGACCCTGAGTTCGACTGCTTGTCAGGAGCATTTACATGTTTAAGTGAGCTCATCTACTGTGGTTGCAAATCTTAATGTTCATCAAGCTCCATCTGCATGAAAGTCGTATTAGTGGACACTGCACTCTTCTTTTGTAAAGGACGATGCACATGAACATAGTCATGTACTGTATTTAACAGTGGATGTTTAATTTTAAAATGTCTTATTCTCTAAAATTTGCAATAATTTGATAATGTTGTTATTATCTCTCAAATTTATAATTATAATGAGCATTTCAATGCTTTTTGCAACCTTATTGGGTTTTTGGTAGGTTCTATCAATTCAGTGTTGGCATAATCACACTTCGTTACCCGGAAAATGTATTAATCGATATTAATATTAAAATAATTGAAAATACTACCGTTAACACATTACAATATTTTCTATTAGCGCCTATTCTATTATCACAGATATACCATAAAAAAAGTTTACGGCCAAAGTGTTTCTGGTTGTATTTGCATTCTACGTTTTCCAAACATTAATTCCACCCAAATTAATACCTTGATCACCAACTGAACAATCATTTCCCATATCGCCCTTGTGATATCGAAAATCACATATTCTAAATTATGTATTACATTTCTGATAAATTTAATTTTTTCCCAATTCATTTTCTATCTGTATAAAAAGCGAGCTGATATGCGGTTTCATTCTTTATTCCTACTTACAAAAAAGAGCAAGCCATACTATTCTTTTCAGTTAAAAGAAATAATAATAATAAAAGTAAGAGATGATCTTTCACTCGCTTCATTCAGTGGCGAACAATTCGTTTCATCGCAATTAAATAAAACAGAATAAAATGTTTCCTGATGTCATTTTTAACATTGAACAGATTTTGCATCTGTTACTTATAAATAGAAATCGCGTATTCTTCTTAGACTAGGGTTATGAATAAAAATTTAACGATAAAATTCTTGTGGTTAAGAGTTAAGGTTAGTTTGCCAGATTCTCACGAACTGATAACGGATTTTTGGCTAAGAAATCAATCGCCAATATATTTTAAAAAGTTGTACTAAATTAGCTGTAACTGAAAAAGTTGAGTGTTGTCCTTGGCATCAAAGATTTCTGTGGTTTGGTGTAATGTATTTAGCCAACAATTTCATCACTTCTGCCTTTTCGCGTTTCCTGTTAAGACGTCTGTTGATTTGCTTCTCTCCCCGTGTCCATCCCGTTCCATTCTGTGCATTAAATCATTTTGTTAAAAAGGAACATTGTATCGATGTTTTCAAAAGAATATTTATGCTGTAAATCTATAGTGCTGAATTATTTGATCATAAGTGTTATTGTTTCAAAGTGAAGATAAATAAAGTATTTTTTATGTCAGCATCGGATTATGGGTGAACTGCATTCACAGTGCAATGTGCACGGCCAACCATGACTTTGATCTTTTATCACTATCTTACCAGTGTATTGCTTCATATTGATACGGGAAATTTATGTATCTTCAAAGTGCTAGTATCATCAAGTCGTTTATACAAAATAGTACAACAAATTCTATAGCACAAATTATGGTGCCGTGACCAGGATTCGAACCTGGGTTATTGCGGACACAACGCAATGTACTAACCACTATACGATCACGGCCATGGTGCCAATGACAATTTGTTGACTTTATGAAATTAAAATAAATGGACACGGGGAGGAGAAAAAGCCTTCTTGAAACTTTTAAAATTTTCTGTATGCTGCCGTGATTAACATTGGAATTTTTAATACGCTGCAATCATGAAGGGTGCAATTGACATAACAGTATTACTCTGAAATGTTGCATATTCTTTTATTCAAATCAATATATTTGACATATTTTCTAAAAAAAAAAAAAAAAAAAAAAAGGAATTATGACAAAACAAAATTATAAAAATATACTCTTACGTTATATTTACATTTATGTAAGAACATAAGAATTACAATTTACACACATTTGCATCTTAGACACTTGTCAAAAACTTAAATTACACATTGTTTAATATTCAAAAATAAATAAATATGTTTATAAATAATAATAAAAAAAAATAATAATAATATCTTATGCTATTTCATTGAACACATAATGTTATAATATATCATTTAAAATTTTGAATTTTCCCATTTTTGAATAATTTGAACGTTTTGCTAGCAACATGTATTGCCATAAATGTGTCAATGTGTGAATATTACCGATCGTGACTTTTTTTATGCTCTCAATTTTCTTGGAATGACTTTTTTATGATTTTTGTAGATATCAAGTCATTGAATCTACACCTTTTTTTTTTATTTTTTTTTGAAATAATTATCCCTCCCTGAGAAGATGATTCGTTCAAAATTATTGCCCCAAGAATCATCAACTCAATCGAGAGCATCCAATTTTGAGAATTCTAGTATGCTATTAAACTAGTAGTTCTCTATTTATTCATTTGAAAATCTCCCGTCCCTGTTTTTGAGGTGCTCCCGATCGTACATTTTTCTTAATGGCGTGGTGGAGCTGTTTTTTTTACATGCCCTATTCATCTAGGACGAAGGCCCTAAGCCTGAGTCATATACTTGTGTTTCACACAAGAGTAAGGTGGGTTGTTCGTGTTACGGTGGATGCCTAACACAATTGAACAGCTTTCCTGGCTGGAATTGGCCAAAACACATTTTTCTTATATTTTATGGTGTTATTCACACATCATATTTTTTTCATATGTTTATCTTGACAATATTTTTTCTGATGTTTATTACACATCATTTGGTGAATTGTATTTAGTTTTAGATAATTTTGCTTCTTTATATTTCATTTTTGCACTTATATATATTATTTTCTACTGTAATGAATATTATTTCCACAAAGTACTATTATGTTTGCAAACTATTGTTATATGAATCTAGCAGAAGAAATAATTAGAAAAATACATGATATCCAATATTACTGCTTTTTCATTGTGACTGTCAGTGATTCATATAGATATATCAACAAATCGTATATGCAGTGGACTATGAAGCATGTATTTAAGAAAAATAATATGACTGAAAAGATTCTCATGGACATGAGTGAAAATGTGCACATTTAAAAAAAAAAAAAAAAAAAAAAAAATTTAATGTTAGCTAATCTATATATTTCATACAAAGTTGTACAACTGTTTACATATACATTTCTTTTGATATCTTATACATATATAATTTTTATGTTCTATATGTAAAATATGTGTTGTATATGATAACCCTGGGCAACACCTCTTTCTTTTTCAGACGAAGGGGAGAAATATGTGATATCGAAAATCACATATTCTAAATTATGTATTACATTTCTGATAAATTTAATTTTTTCCCAATTCATTTTCTATCTGTATAAAAAGCGAGCTGATATGCGGTTTCATTCTTTATTCCTACTTACAAAAAAGAGCAAGCCATACTATTCTTTTCAGTTAAAAGAAATAATAATAATAAAAGTAAGAGATGATCTTTCACTCGCTTCATTCAGTGGCGAACAATTCGTTTCATCGCAATTAAATAAAACAGAATAAAATGTTTCCTGATGTCATTTTTAACATTGAACAGATTTTGCATCTGTTACTTATAAATAGAAATCGCGTATTCTTCTTAGACTAGGGTTATGAATAAAAATTTAACGATAAAATTCTTGTGGTTAAGAGTTAAGGTTAGTTTGCCAGATTCTCACGAACTGATAACGGATTTTTGGCTAAGAAATCAATCGCCAATATATTTTAAAAAGTTGTACTAAATTAGCTGTAACTGAAAAAGTTGAGTGTTGTCCTTGGCATCAAAGATTTCTGTGGTTTGGTGTAATGTATTTAGCCAACAATTTCATCACTTCTGCCTTTTCGCGTTTCCTGTTAAGACGTCTGTTGATTTGCTTCTCTCCCCGTGTCCATCCCGTTCCATTCTGTGCATTAAATCATTTTGTTAAAAAGGAACATTGTATCGATGTTTTCAAAAGAATATTTATGCTGTAAATCTATAGTGCTGAATTATTTGATCATAAGTGTTATTGTTTCAAAGTGAAGATAAATAAAGTATTTTTTATGTCAGCATCGGATTATGGGTGAACTGCATTCACAGTGCAATGTGCACGGCCAACCATGACTTTGATCTTTTATCACTATCTTACCAGTGTATTGCTTCATATTGATACGGGAAATTTATGTATCTTCAAAGTGCTAGTATCATCAAGTCGTTTATACAAAATAGTACAACAAATTCTATAGCACAGCCCTACTAACAGATATTATATTCAGTCACTCTTTCTTAATTTTTCTACTGTTTACACACCTAACTTTAATAAATTACTATTGGCCACTCTCCCCATCTTTCCCGTAATCCTATTGGTTGAACTAAATTCGGCCCCTTTCCTATATATACGAGCACTTCTGCAGATTCAGAATCCTTTTTGCACTGAAGATGGCACAAACAGCCTGTCGAAACAGCTGTATGCATTTCCAATATTTTTCTATGGCGTTTCTGACGTAGTAATTTATTCAGTGGCGTAGCGTAGGTTTGGAGTTCCCGGGGCAATTCAAAATAATGCGCCCTTGTCCTACCAGTGATGGTGTAGGTGTCAAAGCAAACTGATTGTGTGAGAATCATAGACCAGCAAGAGTGCCGTCAAGGGGCTGTCTTTTTAAGAGATCCTAACACGCATTTTCGCAAGTTTCATTGAAAACCACTGAAAAATACAACTTGCAAGTTGGGAGTACGACCTTAGTTAGAATCGGGCACTTCCCTTTTCCTAGCTTCGACAAATCTTCTCGGATATTAGTGGCTTTCTTCTGCAATTATGGAGTTAAATATTGGGTGAGTACAAAAGTTCTACCCTTTTTTATTACCCACAAAGAAGATAAAATAAACGCAAAATGAATAGTACCTATTATTGTGCATAATCTCCATTGCTATCTATGACCTCCTTCCATCATTCTGGTAGGGCAGGGAGAAAATTTTCCACGTTTCTAAAATTACCGCAGTTTCGAGTCAAAAAATTCTTGGATGGCAGTTTTCAGATCATCAAGATCATCAAATATTTTTTGACTGAAGAAATTGTTCAACGCACAAAATAGGTGATAGTCAGTTGGTGCCAAGTCAAGAAAATAGGAAGGGAGGGGTAAAATTTCCCATCCAAAGCCCTATAACTTTTGGGGAGTGATGACAGCAGCATATGGCCTGGCGTTATTGTGATGAATGTTAACAACACGACGATTGATGAGACCTTTCTGCTTTGCAACCAAATTTGAATGCAACCTGTCTAACTGGAGTCAATAGAAGGCAGCATTGATGGTTTGGTTGAGTGGCAGGATCTTCCCCCAGTGAATTATTCCCTGCACATCCCACCACACACTCAATAACACCTTCTGGTATAAAGTTCAACTTTCGAAATCGATGCAGGCGGATCAGAAGGGTGACACACAGTCCTACGACGCTTTACGTTACTGTACATAACCCATTTCTCATCTCCTGTCACAATTTGTGTCAAGAATGGGTCATTTTTTAAACCGGGAAAGCAAGGAAACACAGGTGGCGATTCGGTCATCCCGTTGATTAACTGTCAGGATATGTGGAACCCAACGATCCAACTTTCTCGTAAAACCCAATTTAAGCAGCCGTCTTGCGACCGTTGTCCGGTGTACTTTGAGGTCTCCACTAATTCTTGCACGGTTGAGTTTGGGTTATTCCTTATGGCTTGGTCAATATCATTGTCTCCAACGTGTGATGGCCATCCATTCCTAGCCTGATCATGACAGCTTCTGTCTCCTTCCCTAAATTTATGAAACTATCGACGACATGTGCTTTTATCTACTGCATCCGCCCCATAAACTTGACAAACTTTGCTACATGCTGCGGCTGCCTTACTCTTTTTATCAAATTCGTATAACAAACAATCTTTTATATGATCATTCTCGCTTTCCATGTTACACCATCTGATATATTTTTTGAGATGATTAACTTTGTGAGACACGATGCATTTATATGAGAGACATCCACACCTTTGATAGACCAACGATTTGCGTCCTTACAATGTCATGTGTGACGTCAATTCTATTGCAAATTTGCATATCCAAAAACGGGTAGAACTTTCGATTTCACTCAATACGTAAAGAGAAAAAATTATTCATTTTATAAATAATTCAAAAGCTATTTATAAATTCGCAATTTTTTTTATAAAATACAATTACTTCCTTTCCAGTCGTCAATACCTTTTTCATAATTATAAAAAAAATTACATTTTTGTTATCTATGAATAAAAAGTTTCCCAAATATTAAGGGAAAAAAAAAAAAAAAAAACCTTTATAGAGCAAAAACGTTATTTTCATACAGTTAGAATTATAGATGAATCACAGAATAAGGATAATTCTATGAAGAACTGACGTAGAGGTTAAGACAGAATGGAAAATCTTTGTGTATAAAATACATTAAAAAGGCTATTATTTACACATTGTGTTTTAAATGTCTCAGTTTCTTGAGATCGAAGCTCGTTTAAATTTCTTTTTGTTTGTGAGGGCAATCTCTATGCAACATTCAACAATAATCTGCTAATATATTAACATTCAATCGACTCTGATACCCCCTTTTACATTTTTCTGACGTCTTGATGAAATGTCTCTTTCTTCACTCACATGGCCTAGAATTTTTGGGAAATAACTAAGATGGGAGTTGAAAAAGTAGAGTTTTAAACTCATTGCTGTCAAAA
The DNA here is from genome assembly GCA_963930645.1 of Salticus scenicus. Lineage (NCBI taxonomy): Eukaryota > Metazoa > Arthropoda > Arachnida > Araneae > Salticidae > Salticus > Salticus scenicus. The sequence continues at coordinate 63,055 of CAWVNO010002902.1, read as the reverse complement.
AACTTCATTTTCTGCCAAAACTGTATGAGAAGGAAATTTTTTTAATATTCTTTTCTTAATCAGCATCCAGAAACACAGCACATCACATCTCATTCAAAATCTGTATTATCGATATCAGTATTTTTTTTTTTCTGATCAGTACTATGTGACATAATACTTAAAAGTTCAAACTCGAAAATTACGCAGAACCCTCCCATCCTTTTCCATTATTTCTACAGCAGTTGGAGGCCCCACCAGTATTTGAGTGGTTCTGCTTTCGAGACTGGTAGATAGGAAGTAACGGATTCAATTTCAAGTCGCGGTCGCCATCGGAGTTTTCAGTAGTTTTCTCTAACGCTTGCATATATATAGGCTTCCCTTAGAAACAGTCTCATAGAGGGCATCTCACCCAAGTCATTAACAATCGGCCGCACTTTCAAACACCAAAGATCATCTACAACAAAGAGTGAATAATTTAAAGACCTTGTAATTGCAAACCTTATGCACTAAGGTAAACTCTACTTTTTATTTCTTTTGTTCTTCCTTGCGATTTTTATTATAATCGTATCTATCGTTTGGAATCATGACAATACTTATCTATACACTATTATAATAAAATGAAATTATGAAATTTATTTGCAATTACTGAAAAGATGGTTTTGTTGTACCGTGCTCTTCTAGATTTTGTGATAGTCATATAGTTTAGCACCTCTGGAATGAAACTCTATCAAATTTTATACATACAGGGATGGAACACGGGCGCAGTATTCATACCGGAATCTGTTTAAGAAATTTTACTACCTATAATATCGTTGATTTAAGAAGTAGAAAATTTTCTTACATTGATAGTGGTATGAATACTGCGCCCGTGTTCCATCCCTGTACATAAAATGTTTTGTATAAAAATACCGTATGTTTATGAAAGTTTTGAATAGATCGTAATAGATTTTTTTGATTGCATTACCTTGAACTCGATGAAATGGAAATCTGTCAAACTTTATGTATGCAATGCCTAATATGAATATTTTTTTTTCTTTGATCAAATTTAATAAAAATGATAAAGAATGTCGCTATCAAAATCTGATTGTAAAAAACTACCCATTTACGATTAGGAAAATTTCAGCGCCTCTCTTAACCCTTTGCGGCGCAAAACAATTCAGGTCATTTAAATTATACTGCCACCGGAATTCATGAACTAAATTAAACTAAAAGAAATTTTAAAATTTAAGGTTAAAAAAACTGGCCTTTTCTGATATGTTATAAACGTAAATTTTTGCTAAAAATTTTCCGGGATGAATTTTTGCAGCTGTATCTTAAATTTTGCGTCCTTGCAGCGAGGACGCCGCGCGTTAAGGGGTTAAGCAATAATCTTGTTAGCAGCCGGCAGATGCAAACCTCTTATGACTTTATTATAACTGGTGAACCTTTCATATTAATTTCTGAACTAACAAATTATAGACGCAAAGGGTCCAGTATCTGACTATAGGGTAGGCTTTTGTTATATTTGTCAATATATTAGCGCTTTATGGACGCGAAATAAGAAGGGCCGCTCATAGTCATTGCCATACTATGAATGTATAGAGGAATAGAGCTAAACGTTCAGTAAAAACTTCGACGAAAGTGCTCGGCCAATTTATAAATATAAGACGTAAAAATGAAAGAAAGGAGAGTTCATAAGAATTCGCGCCCACATCATAATACAATCACTGGGGGAATAATTTAAAGCTATGATTCACCTAAAAATGTTTTCATTTTCATCAAGAAACCTAAGGTTAGCCAAAGTAAATTTGAAAAGGGTCTGATAAAATTGTAAAAATTTTGAAATTTATCACAATGATCATTTTTAGTTTTTTAGAAAAACAGATCTGGCGGATTTTTATTGAACAATAATTTTTAATTGTAACATTTTGCTTGTAACTTTCCAGATTGATAGTTTATAATAATTAGCAAATATAGAGTCTTGGAATTTTTTTGTAAAAATACTGCAGATCAGGCAACACTCGCCACATCAACCTAGAGCTACTATACTGTTACTCACACTCACGGGTCATTCCAATCCATTTTCCTGATATTGTTCCAGTAGGATGCAGGAATGTCGGCTCATAAGTCCGATTCCTTTTGTAATTTACATAGTATAATTGTAGAAATAAAATTCTGGTTTTAATATATATATATATATATATAAACAGTGTGTGTTACTGATTTAACTTAAATAAAATCTTGAGTCATTTTTAGGCAAAATTTTCCAAATATTTGCAAACAAACATTCATTTTTTCCATTTAAATCAAACGACTTTTAAATATTCTGACATACAACGTTTTCTTCATTATTTCTTTGTATTACTAATAATTGAATCACATTAAATAACACGATAAAATTCAAGAACTATTATATTGTACTGCCTTTTTCAAATTAATTAATTAATTATTTATATTATATGTATATATATATATATATATATATATATAAGCCACTTTTGTTGCGCTTTTTTATTATTAATAGTATTTTTATTGACAATGGCTACACTTCTCGTTCGGTTAGTTTTGATTTTGATTTTTATTTTACATTAAAAAAATACTTTATTCATAACATATTTTACTTTTCATTATAGTACTGTAGGGCTGTCTTTTCAGCTTTTCTAGAAAAATTATTTTGACTGATAATCATGTCCGTTTTGATATTAACTTAAGACTTCCGCGACCGCTGACGTAGATTCACGTCATTTGAAAATCAGAAACTCCAGCAGTGGGCGATTCTTCTGTAATTTTATATTACTTGTTTCTTAAAAATATACACAATATTCATATTTGTACAATCAATACACTATGGACACAAATATTTGATTAGAGATTGTATAATTATAATGCCTACCCATTTGTAATATAAATGTGAATACAAAAAATGTTGTTCTGAAAAATTGTATCTTATCAGAATAACTCCCACAGGCGGACCTTACCGTCAAAAAGACAAAAACACGCGGTCGCAAAAGTGTTAAGAGTTAATCATTAAAAGAAAAAAAAAAGTTATATTCGAAAAACTAATACGCACTGTAGCTATGAAAACAAACTTTCTTACTCTAATTTGGTATATAGAAAAAACGTTTAAATTATGCATACCTATCATGATAGAGGAAACTATGCAGGCTTGATCCTTAGGGAGACTTGAAACGCTAGGATTTTTCCTATAAAAGGGGAATTTTAGAAAAATATTATTCATTATACTAATTGATTAATATTAATCATACAACAGCACTTTGTAGAGAAACGCCATTGCAGAATTATTAAAGGTTTTCTACCAATTTAGTGTTGTTTGATACTGCTTCTTTCAAGTAAATTTTGAAGATCTAGGACTTTGTTAAATTTGAACTTCTAGTTTTGAGTCAAGTATTTTTCAAAAGTATAGCTGTTTTGGCCACTGTCTCAGCTACATATCCGTATGTACTAACTTCATATAACTGTAGTCCAATTTGCTGAAAAATTAGGATTAACAAAGCAGCACAACTTAAGTAGTCTTGACCCAAGCAAACTAGGGACACTTGACCCAATGATTAACACTTTCGCGACCAGATGCTTTTGACTTTTTGAGAGTATCCGCCTGGTGGCGTCATTCTCCCTATTTCAACATTTCTGGACAAAAATTTCTGTATTCATATTTACACTACAAATGGATATGCATTATAATCATATTCTTTCTAACCAATCTAGTTGTATCCATAGTATATTGATTGTACAAATATGAATATCAGGTACATATGTAAGAAATAAATAGCATACAAATTGCAAAAGAAACGCCCATTGGCGGCGTTACAGATTTTATAAAAATATTAAGTTAATGGAATGCTCATTCCGTTCTTTGTTTGATTTAAAGGATTTTAATGATATGAATAACTAAAATATTGTGTCTTAAGTCTAATGATATATTAAAGAAATAAGTAAAATATTGTAAATGTTTAGATGTAATATATATATATATATATATATACATACATACATACATATATATACTTTTTTTTTTTTTTTTTCGAAATAACTGAAATCATTGAATTTTTAATCATTGAGCCCAATTTGTAGAGTAATATTCTCCAAATGCAATTACGATCAAATAAGACGAAAAGTACTCTAAAATAATACTGATGAAAAAGAAAAAAAAAAAGGGCGTGGCTAATGATACTACGGAATATTAATTAGAATGTTGGCAAGTATGCACTAGAAGAAAAGAATTATCTAAATAGGCAGGGTTTTACTGCTTAAAATAGAAAAATATGTTGAATGTAAAAATTGTCAATAATAATAAAAATAATAATAATAATAAAAATGGAATTGGAACGCAAGACAGACTTGTAAAATCGTTTCTTAGCTGCCGACATAGTTAAAGGCTTAACCTTTTACTTCATATATTGCTTTATTTTATTTTATTTTTTTATTTATTTTATTTTTATTTATGTATTTATTTTATTTTATTTTTTTATTTTTTATTTTTGATAGGGGGGAGGAATATTGTTTTAAGGGTACTTTAGAATTTAAAATTTTATAAATATATTTTAACTTTATATTTTTAAAAATATATTCTTTAACTTTTATAAATATATATTAATACTTTTGCGACCGCAGGATTTTGTCTTTTTGACAGTAAAGTCCGCCTACGGGCGATATTCTCTCAAAATAAAATATTTCAGTGCAATTTTTCGGTATTCACAATTGTACTACAAATGGATATAAATTATAATTATATTATTTCTAATCAATATATTTCTGTCCATAGTATATTAAATTGCAAAAGTATGAACACTGGGTGCGCGCTTAAGAAATAAGTAACGCATAAATTACGAAAGAAACGCCCACTGACAGAGTTACAGATTTTTAAATGACGTGAATCTACGTTAGCAGTCGCGAAAGTCTTAATTTAGAAATTATATTTTATAAAAAATGCAGAAAAGAACAAGCGAAAATTATTTTTTAAATGTCTATTTTTCTTGAAATATTTCCGGTGTGAAACAATAAAATTTTGTCTGAGTTTTGCAGAATTATTACTTTTCTACATTTACAGATAACCCCCTAACACATTTTTAATTATAACTCTATGAATACTAAAGTTAAAGTATACAAATAACTTTTCCGCACTATCAGACTCTCAGAAATTCGACAATGAAGTCAAAGTTGGGTGTTGCTATTGAAAAAAAAAATCACAGTTCGTGTTCATTTCAATATGTAGATAACCCTTAATTCAAATTTCGACAACATTTTCATAAAGTGCATTTAATTGCCTGTTGAATGGTATCGATTAAATTTTTCTGCGTCAGTTAATAACGAAATTACAGCGAGTGCTGCGTTTTTTTTTTTTTTTTTTTTTTTTCCCGACTGTGCATAGGAAAATGAGCATTCTTCGGAGTTGATTTTCTGTTAGCTCCCCAGTTAAAAACCTATTAGAATAAGTAGTCATTATAACCTTGCTTCTCTAGCACATATTATGTTTTCTCAGCATTATTTCTAATTCTGGAATTTGCTCCTTTTTTAAATTGTATATTCTACTTATATCTTTAAAAATTATAAATGCATACCACATCAAAAACTTTCAAAACTTTGCAGCGCAAGTAATTCGCATCATTTAAATTATGAACAAAATTAAAATAAAAGAAATTTAAATTTTAGATTTAAAAAAAAAAAAAAAAAAAAAAAAAGTTTTTTTGGCTACGCTATAAAAGTAAATTTTTGTTCACAACAATTCCGCAATACGTCCAAGCAGCGAGAACAGCGCACCCTTAGATAATAACCTAATTATCCCGCAAACACGCGACATTTTCTTCTCAAGCAATCCAGAAATAGCCAAACCATTGATCCTTAAGTAAATTTTATACATTTTTATCAATCACTAAAATTTGGTATAAATATTTCGAAATTTTCTCTGTGTTTCTGTTTTCGACTATAGAATATAATTTATTTTTATTACTAATACATACTTGCAAACATCCTAATTAATATTTCGTTGTGTTGTTAATCCCACCCTTTTTAACACGCCATTAACCCATTCATGGTCACGCCATTTTTAATTTTTTCGTTTCGAAGCCATTTTAGTGGGATGTGTTTTATGTATTTTTAAGTCATTAAGTACTAATAATATTACAGATTTATCAGGAATACAGAGAAACTTATTGTTTTCTATTTAGCAAATTCGTAGCAATGAATAAATGATTCAGAAGTAAAAAACTCTGACCGTGTATACACGTTCATGACCATGAAAGGGTTAAATTTTTAGAGTAATATTTTCCATATGCAATTACGATTATATAAGAAGAAAAATACTCTAAAAAGTTACTGCTATGAAAAAGAAGTCGCGGTTAACAATACTACGGAATATTAGTATGTTGGCAAGTATGGTAACATAACATCTGCCAACTTAATATTTAATCATTTGTAAACTTTCTTACCAGACTTTTTTAGTGCTAGAGGCCTATTTCAGTCGGTACAGTTGTCGAATTTTTATAGGTCACTCTTAATTAGTGCTAGAGGCCTATTTCAGTCGGTTTATTGAATGAGGTCCCCCCAAGGCACAACTTTGACATGAGTCCCCCCCCAGGCCCAACTTTGACATGAGTCCCCCCCAAGGTACCCCTATTTTAGTCGGTACAGCGTTGTCGAATTTTTATACGTCACTCTTAATTAGTGCTAAGGGCCTATTTCAGTCGGTTTATTGAATGGGGATTTATTGAATGAAGTCCCCCCAAGGCACAACTTTGACATGAGTACCCCCCAGGCCCAACTTTGACATGAGTCCCCCTCCGAGGTACCCCTATTTCAGTCGGTACAGCGTTGTCGAATTTTTATAGGTCACTCTTAATAGTGCTAAGGGCCTATTTCAGTCGGTTTATTGAATGGGGATTTATTGAATGAAGTCCCCCCCAAGGCACAACTTTGACATGAGTCCCCCCCAGGCCCAACTCTGACATGAGTCCCCCCCAAGGTACCCCTATTTCAGTCGGTACAGCATTGTCGAAATTTTATAATACACTCTTAATAGTGCTAAGGGCCTATTTCAGTCGGTTTATTGAATGGGGATTTATTGAATGAAGTCCCCCAAGGCACAACTTTGACATGAGTCCCCCCCAGGCCCAATTCTGACATGAGTCCCTCCCCCAAGGTACCCCTATTTCAGTCGGTACAGCGTTGTCGAATTTTTATAATACACTCTTAATAGTGCTAAGGGCCTATTTCAGTCGGTTTATTGAATGGGGATTTATTGAAAGAAATCCCCCCAAGGCCCAACTTTGACATGAGTCCCCCCCAGGCCCAACTTTGACATGAGTCCCCCCCAAGCTACAACTTTGACATGAGTCCCCCCCAGGCCCAACTTTGACATGAGTCCCCCCCAAGGCCCAACATTGACATGAGTCCCCCCCCAAGGTACAACTTTGACATGAGTCCCCCCCAAGGCACACCTTTGACATGAGTCCCCCCCCCAAGGCACACCTCCCCCTCATTGGGAAAAAGAGAAAAAACGTTGTTTTGCGGCTATAAGACAGTTTGGACTTCCAACGTTATTTGTTACAATATCTGCAGCTGAAACACATTGGTTTGATTTAATGAAAACTTTATCATGGAATTTAGATCGTCACGAATTAACTAAAGAAGAATTTGTCGATATTAACAAGTTTAGCAGTAGGCCTCTGGCACTAGATTAAAATCTGTCAATGTTAGATTTTCATGTTTTAAATAATAAAATAATGTCGTGTCTGTATAATCTTTTTTTCTTTTTCTTGGGTTCGAAAAATTGTACGGAAAGAATAAACTTTAGGAAAATCTCATGAGACGCTCACTATAAAAGACACAAGATGTCAATCAAACCTCCCTAAACTGCCATGTATAATTGGTGTCTGGAAAATAATTGCCCGGTTAAAGAAAACAGGCTCAGTGAACATTAAGGTTGATAGCTGAAACTAGTTTTAAAAGAAGTAATATATATTAAAATATTCGTAAAGTATTTTTCATACCTTATTTGGTTCTATATAGGTTGTTGGAAAGGTCTATAACTTTTCTAAATGGCTTTCCAGTGCAATAATGAATCCAAAGCTTCATACAGGTTCTAAAGTATCTAACATTACATTAATAATGAGTTTTCGCGACTAAAAGCTGATTATTTTTGAAGTCAAATATTACTATCAAAAAAAAAAAGAAGAAGAAGAAGAAGAAATCAAATTTAAAATTAGTTCTTTTGAATTCTGATGTGTTTTGCTGTAAATAACTTAGTCTGTCAACTAAGTAAAAAAATAAGATAGGTTTTATATATTCCATGTAAATAAGATTATGAAATAATAGTTATAATTTTAACCTGTGAAATAATGTCACACTTAACACAGGTAAGTGGATAAATGTGAAAAAATAAAAAGAGATGAGAGTTTTTACCGAATAGGAACCGTCCATAATAAAAATGTTTGACGGAAGTGATTTCTTGTTTCATTTATAAGTAAATATGGGTATATCTTGCCAACCATCTCATTAATAATCGTAACATTGTTACGCTTCTTTGAAACACATCCACTCTTTTCTATACCACTTTATTTTTAAAGTATTTTTTTACAAGTATAGTTGCTATTAAATAAGAATAAAATTACTGTAAAAAAAGGGGGAGGGGGGGGATTATTTTAACCATTAAATATCCAGGGATGGAACACGGGCGCAGAATTCATACCACTATGAATGTAAGAAAATTTTCTACCTCTTAGATCAACGATATTATAGGTATGGAAGTTTCTTAAACATATTCCGGTATGAATTCTGCGCCCGTGTTCCATCCCTGAATATCTTCTGAGAAGCTACAGAGTTGAAAAATTCTAAAACATGGACATGTGCGACAAGGTGAATATTTTTGAGGGGATTTGCCACTGAAAGTATGCATTACATATCCTATATTTTTTTTAAATCTGTTATTAATGTTATTTTGTAAACATTATTTTTTTTGTTTTAGGCTTTAAATTAATTATTTTTCATTCTTCAAATCAAATTCGTGGTCATAAATTTAGAATTGGGAAAGAAATTGGCGGAGACAGTGGTGTATCTAGAAAACGGTCGGTGACTGGGCAAAGCGGGAGTCATATTCGGATCTAGGAGGTGGAGGTCATTTTACATAAGAATCAGCAAGAATAATACGAAATACCGATTTTTTTTTTTTTTTTGTGTGTGTGTGTGTGTGTGCAGAGCGGTGAAACATAGATGCCAAGTCTACAATTTTTTGCTTGACACATCAAACTGCAAATATTTTCCATTTAAAAATACTGGTGTCAATTCTGATTTAAAAGTTTAAAAATTTGCAGCTGCGTAAAACCTATATTATACCATCAGCCAGCCCCCCCCCCCTCAACCTAATTTCGCCTTAAGTTATCGAAGAAACAATATTCGAAAAAATTATGAATTATGACCTATATTAATTTTTGCATGAATATAACAAGCACCATCAAAAACATGGGTTTCCAAATTTACAGCTCCTTCTTATTTTTTTAGTTACAGTAATGTTTCACTTTTTACGACCGTCTTTTTTTATAATCTATATCCTCTGTAAGCAAATATCTGTATATAATTTCAAGGAAAACTATTTTAGTTTACCTCTATGTTATTCTTATTGCTTCCTAAGTAGCATTTCGATGTTTATTAGTTTATTATACAAATTAGTTTATTTTTGTAAAATTATCTCAATGCAGGCGAGGTATTTTGAAAGAATCTCAAAAAGAAAAGAAGCCCGCCTCTGTGTTTGGTTCCCACAGTTTATTTTTCAGATTTATTTTTCTTTCATTCTTATTACTTCCATTACTCTACTACCGTAGGTAATGGAAGTATTGTATTCGGTCTGAAAATTCGATATCGGGTTTTCACCTGAGTTACACGTTTTAAGGTCCCCTGAGTCCAAAAAAGTGGTTTTTGGCAATTGGTCAGTGTGTATGTATGTGTGTGTGTGTATGTATGTATGTATGTGGAGAATCTTCTGGCTATTATAGCTCAGAAACTAATAAAGATAGATCTACGAAACTTTAGAATTGAAATACGTCTGGTGTACAGATGAAATTTCTAAATTTTGGTGAAAATTGAAAAACCGGAAGTGGGGCATCGGAAACCGGAAGTGGGACCGTAACTCCGTATCTCAAAAACGGCTCTAACGATTTTCTTCAAACTTGCTATATAAACACTCTATTAGATGTCCTTTCGAATGATATAGTTGGTTAGTTCAGGAAAATTGATAGGCGACCTGTATAAATAGCTCAATTTCAGGCTTCGCAAAGGCGTTCCTTTAAAAACGGTTGTACGGATTTTTTTCAAACTCGCCATTTTAACTCACTTTTAAATATGCTTTTGTATGTAATTATTTTTTTCCGGTCAATAATTGATTTTTTGTAAAAGTTGGTATCTCAAAAACGGCTCTAACGATTTTCTCTTTTTGTCACTTTTATGTTTTCTGATCACATTATTTCTCAAAAATGCATATAATACATGTAATAGCGGGTAATGGAAGTCGTGTGGTTGTTTCACACTAGATTTTTTTTTTTTCAAATTTCATATACTACATAAACTGCACTTACGTCCTCTTCACATGAAGCTTTGATATTGAAGCTATGTTGCTGTTTTTCGATGCTGCGAAATTTACAAAATATATTTGTGTTAATATACTATATAGCTAGAATAGTAATTATATAATAGCAACAAAACTTTTTTGATCAATATATTCATATATATATAATCATATGAAATGCTTATAAATGAAAATTGTATTTATTTTTAATGAAATATACAACCACAAAATATTAAAAAGAAGAAGAAAATATGTTGAAAATTTTTATAAATCAAGCAAAATATATAAGCCTACTTGTCAACCTAACCCGGCAGATTGTTCGTCCCCGCCCCTTTGTGTACCCATTTTAATTTTTAGAGTAATTAATTTCAAATATATTTACGATTAAGTAAGAAAAAAATATTCTAAAAAAGACATATGGGAAAACATGTGGGTAGTAAGTGGCAGGACTAGTATTCTTCCGGGTTAGGGTGGCAAGAATGTAACTATGTACATAGCGCAATGCCAGAAAATGTTCTTTATTTTGTACGAACCAGATCAATGATACATTTTTTTTTAATCTATGTATATAATATAATGCTGTTTCAAATACCTTTAAAAGAAAGGTTTTATTTCATGTAGTAATTTTCTGGCACTCTACAACTCCAAAATGGCACATAATACGAAATCCTGTCTTTTTCCAGTGTTTACAGGGTATTACAGGGTCGTCATACTTGCCAACATTCTAATTAATATTCCATAGTGTTGTTACTTCCTCCTTTTCTACACACCAGTAAATTTTTAGAGTAATATTCTCCATATGCGATTACGATTAAATAAGAAGAAAAATACTTTAAAAGGTTACTGGTGTGAGAAAGAAGGCGTGTTTAACAATACTACGGAATATTAGTTAGCATGTTCTCAAGTATGGGGGTCGTTCACTCCGTCCTTTTCCAAAACATTCTCAGAAATTATTATTATTTTTTTTTTTTAATTTATTGCCACCACTATTTTTATGCTATAATCTCTATCCTGTATAATTAAGAGACGTTTCTGTAAATCTGTCCAAAAGTATTTCTGCATAAAATTTCTAGTGGCTAAAAATGCAGAAATTCCTTAACTTGGACAGTGTCCTGAAAAAAAAAAAAAAAAAGACGGAGCGTAACACGCTTTCTATTAGTTTTGATCTTTCCTTATTATCGTCATCATCTTTGTTCCTTAAAAAAATGTTGCAAAGTAACAATTTTTTGTTAATTTCGAATGATAATTTTATGGGGGTTTACATTTTAATGTATGATTAGTAATAAAATTCTATTTTTATTTATTTATTTTATTTGTGTTCATACGATTAATTGTTTTCTTCTCTTTGCGAGAAAATCTTATCAGTTTAACATCGCTAATTTATAAAATATAGCCTTTTGTTCTCAATCTATCTATCTATCTATCTATATATATATATATATATATATATATGCGTGAGCATGGAACATTTCTCTTAATATTAATAAAGTCAAAGCACATCTTTAAAACCATCGATAATGGAATTATAAAATTCTGCAATCGCAAAGCTTCATTTATGTGTAAATCACAAAATATTATTATTTAATCTAACGATTAAAAAAAAAAAAAAAAAAAAAAAAGACTTTTACTTAATTTCAAACTATTTAAATTTTGAACACATAAATTAACGTTATAAGCTATATTCTTTTTATAAAAAAATTATAAAATAGACTGAACTTGTAAATTGTATTAAGAGAAAAGAGAAACTAAAAAGAAAAAGTTTATTTATGTTAGGCAAATTTTATGCATACTTTGAGAAATCATAGAATTTAGGAAACTTAAATATTTGCTATTTTTTCCCTAATGTAATGATAGTCATGTGTATTTAAATGAATTCTGCTGAAAAATTGATTTGTTTTATTATTATTCTACGTATTCAATTTTATTTTATTTTTACTGAATAAGAAATTTAGAATTTGTTTTTTCAAAATTCTTTAGAGTAAATAATATTTTTTAAAAATAATGGAAAAAATATTAATTAGATACTATGAAAGAAGAAGAATCGATACGTACTGAACATATCCATTGTGACATTTTCTTTCTTTCTTTCTTTCTTTTTTTTTTTTTTTTTAATAGAGTAATATAACATTTTGACCTCTTCAATTGAATATTTAGATTAAGGGTAGTTAGTCTTTCTAGATCCACCGTACACTTCTGTATCTGTGTTAATAGTAGAATTTTAGAACCATCCATTACGTAGTAGGATTCTATTATTTGTTGTTTTGATTTGTGACACGTTATAAAATATAAAAGCTGAAGAATATAATGAAATTTGTGTAATGGTTTTTAATAATTCTATGAAAAAAAAGTCTATTTTAGTATTTTGAAAACGCAAGTAAATTAAAGACATTTAAAATTATTGCGGTACCAGACAAAACTCCCACTTTCACCGTAAAACAGCCTTGTAAACCAGGATGTGTGTCAGTGATTCAGACAGTTAAATGACAGCATGTTTTAAAATTATTTTCAAACAAATTTATTACTAACTGCATTTTAGTTATTTATTTATTTTTTTGTTTTATAATAGATATTTTGATTATTTTTTCCGATGAAAACTTAAGTATTGTTCAATATTTTCGAGCATGATCGAAATTTATTTTTTCTTTATTTACAGATTTATCCCTTAGACATTTTCGCTTCTAACTCTATCAAGAATTAATTTAAAGTACGTAAAATAGACCATATTCCGGACAGCCTTCATCTCAGTAATTCGAATATGAAGTTACAAATTGGGATTGCTATTGAAAGAAATGAAGTTGATGCCAGTTTTCATACGTAGACGACCCTCTATGCAATTTCTAACTATACTATTATAAACTAGACGCTATTACAAATCGATCGGTACCAGTCACATGTTTCTACGATAATTTACGGCGAAACTAGGTGATGGGTGCCTTTTTTTTTTTTTTTTTTTTTTTGCTGACTGTACTGAATCTATCATTTCATCTAGCGTACATTTCAATTTAGCAAATATATCAGGATTAGATAATTAAATATTCATAAAATTTTTAATTTGAAAATTTTAAATGTCAGAGTTTATTTTTTTACTGTTTATTTATTTATTTAATTATTTAATTATTTATTTTTTGGTTAATGACATAATTATTATTATTATTTTCGTGGTTAAAACTTTTGCAACTTTGTTATTTCTAAGCAAATAAATTTAGATTTTAAACATGTTCTTTTTTAATTGAAGCTATTTATTAAATCTTTTTTATAAAACAGTTAAGATGTATGTATGTAATGAATTTCTTTCATTAATTTACTTTAAGATTTTCTATAAACTCATGATTCATGTTTGGTGCAGAATTGCCTAAAATAAAAAGAGTATAAAAAATCGTGGTATAACCTGACCTAACCAAACAATAATTGTCAATATAAAACATACATGGCAACATTTTATTACTTTACAACTTTGGTTTGACTGCTCTTTTTATCAATATTCTTTTGTTCATTAAAGCTAAATCATCCAAGACTTACAACCGAAAGTAAACTCCATGGAACAAAGCATAATAACAGAATGACAGGCATACGTAGGACACAAACGTTTCATCTTCGACTAGAGATCTTGCACGCCTGCAAGATTTTCTTGATAGCAAATAGGTGCCTTTATCCACGAAGTAATAAACAGCACGCAAGTAAAATTTATACAATTTTATCTACGAACAGATTGTGGTATGAATATTTCGAACTTTTTTCAAAAATTCAGTTTTTCGAAAATCCATGCAATTTATTTTGATTAGTTAGTAATGTTACACCTAACAACTTATTTATTAACACTTTTCCGACCGCTGACGTAGATTCACGTCATTTAAAAAGTCTTTAACTCCCCCTGTGGGCATTTCCTTCGCAATTTGCATGTTATTCATTTCGTATGAATGTACTCAATATTTAAATATGCACAAACAATATAGTATGAATACTGCTCTCGACTACTCTTTCGATTAGAAAGAGTATAATTGTAATGCATATACATTTGTATTATAAATAAAAATACAAAAAATCTGTTCTGAAATATTGTAACTTGGAAGAATAACGCACACAGGGAGACCTTGCTGTCAAAAAACAAGAACATGCGGTCGTGAATGTTTTAATATTCTGTAAAATTGTTAGTGGCTGCCTCATTTTTCACACCAGATTTTTTTTTTTTTTTTAAGAAGTTTTCTTCTTATTTAACACTTTCACGGCCGCTGTCGTAGATTGATGTCATTTGAAAATCTCTAACCCCGTCAGTGGACGTTTCTTTCGCAGTTTTTATGTTGTTTATTTCTTAAGAATATACTCAATATTCACATTTTAACAATCAAATATACTATGGACAGAAATACTTTGATTACAAAGAATATAATTATAATGTATAACCCTCTGTAATATTAATGTGAATAAAATTTTGTTCTGAAATATTGTAACTTGGGAGAAGAACGCCCACAGGCGGACCTTACTGTCAAAGAGACAAAAGTATGCAGTCGCGAAAGTGTTAATCATAATTTTAACTGACTAAAGTTTCTTTTAAAATAAAAGGGTGTTCAAAAATGTGCGGGTACGAACAATTTTATGGAACTCTGCCGGTCTTTGTCGCCCTTCATATGCATATGCATGTATGAATAAAATATTTTTTGTTTATAAAAATTACATAAGTTTATAGTTATTTATTCATAAATATATTTCCATATAATTACTCTATAAATAAAATTGTGCGGAAAAAAGGACGTGTTCTAAATGTCTTCCGGTTCATAAATAGAAAGTTGGAATGTTTTTTTTTTTTTTTTTTTTTTTTCTATTGCCTGTAATAAACAGCAGTATGGGAAGAATTCCTTGACATTTTGTATATTTTATAAAAATGCACTTCAAAAAAAGTGGGTGTGAAAAAAAAAATGAGCACTAAAAATCTTCCATTTATTAACACATTCAAGACCGCATGCTTTTATATTTTTGACAGAAAGGTCAGCCTGTTGTCGTCATTCTCTCAAGTTTATAACATTTCAGAATAAAATTCTCTGTATTCACATTTTTATTACAAATGAATATTCATTATAATTAAATGCTTTCTAATCATAGTATTTATATCCATAGTATAATGGATGTACAAATATGAATATTGGGTTTATTCTTATGATTTATTTAATTCATAAAAATATATTAAACACATAACTGAGAAAAAAGATAAAGAATACTAACATCTTGAAATGCATAAATATATCTGCAAAACTTTAATGTTTTTGTACGGTTTATAGGCAATATATTTCAAGAAAACTCCTGTATTAATTTTTATTTTTACTAAGTTATTCTTTTTATAAAATAGATAATTAATTCTAAAATGTTTATTTCAGTACTTCTGGTAAAACAAACTTTAATATTGTAGGACCCCTTTTTTCCCCTGTTTTGAACAGTCTAAACATCGTCTTTTAAAGTAAGGAAAAAAAAATCAAAAGCAAACACACACACACACACACATACACACACACACACATACACACACACACACACACACACAAAAAAAAAAAAAAAAAAAAAAAAAAAAAAGAACGAAGCTTTTACATTAATCTAAAAAAAGGATTTTACGTATCCGTATTCATAAATTTAAATTATCCCCAACAAACGGTGTGGTAATTACATGGGCATACTTGCCAACCATCTCATTAATAACCGTACAATTGTTAACGCCCCCTGATAAAAAGGCCATTTTCCTCACGCCACTATACTTTTAGAGTAATTCTCTCCAAATGTTGTTACGATTAAATATGTCTAAAATTACTCTAAAAAATTATTGGTGTGAAAAATAAGGCGGGTACTAAAAATTGTACAGTTCATAATGAGATGATTGTCAAGTATGCATGGGCGGATATATAAGACGGCTGCATGTCACAGTTAAAATATACTCATATTCTAATTTTAAAATCGTGTTTTGTTATACAAGAACAACTAAAGGGAAAACGCGCTTCTCATTGCTATTGTGATAAATTTCTCAACAATGAAAGTGAGCACTATGTTCTGCGGGAAGCGCACGCGCCTTTCCTCAGATATGCTTTTTTCTTCATTACGTCTCCCACATACATATACGTGTATATGTTCTGGCTTTAATTGTAATTTTATTATTTACCAATTTTTATCGTAGAAGTAGCTTTCCAGCTAATTTCCCTGTGCCAGTATGGATAAATGCGTGATGAATTAGTTACAGTTGTTTATAACTTTAAAACTTTTGATTACCATGAAAAATAATTTTACTTTGAAAAAAGAAGGGTCGCCTTTCTGTGTGGCTGAACGATACTTGGTGTTTCTGTAAACGAGGTGAAACTAAAATATTACAGAGCCATAAGAGAACAAATATGCATTCAAATAGATTGGATGTCCCAAATAATATCGAGACCCTAATACATATCATGTTTTAAACAATTATGTACTGCAGAAGCAGAAATATAGCCAAAGATGCTAAATTTCGAGACTTTTTGATTGAGTATTCACCAACAACTCTGAAGAATGATAATTAATATATTTAATAGATGATTAATCATCTAAGTGATTAGACAATTGTTACAATTAAAATCTTGTGGTCAAGATTGAATAAAAAAGACAGTAAATTTGACAACACTGGCTATAGACTTTTACTTGCCGTCGCTGGAAACCCAAGCCAATGTTATCCTATGGGAATTTTGTTTGCTTATAACTCACACATTTTAAATTCTGTTTTCACATTCAGAAAATTCACAACTGATAAACTGATGGATGTTTCCAATATTTTTTTCTTTTCTTTTCTTTCTTTCTTTTTTTTTTTTTTTTTTTTTTTTTTTTTCATTTAAATAGCTATTTTTTCGTTTTAATATTTTATTTTGAAGCTGTAAAATACGACATTTCAGTATGTGAAATGTATTATCAGAGCTGCCAACCTAATCCGGCAAATTGTTAGTACCGCTCATTTTTCTACACAACTTAATTTTTAGAGTATTTGTTTTCTTTATTCATCGCAAATTTATTTGAAGATAATTACTCTCAATATTAAGTGGTGTACAAAAATGGGCGGTACTAACAATTTGCCAGATTAGGTTTGCAGCTCAGTATTATTTTGGAGCTTCTTCATTTTGGAACAATGCGAAATATTAAAAAAAAAAAAAAAGGTCTGTTAATTTAGTAATAGTGAATTTTCTGAATATGAAAACAGAATTTAAAAATATGTATTAATTAAAGAGTTATAAGTATTTAAAATTTCCCACCAGTACTTTTGTAGAATAAATGACATTGATTAAAAAAGAAGAAAGATATACCTCGTAATTACTGGTGTGAAAAAAAGCTGGTCTAACACACTCCGGAATGTTGGCAATTTTACTATATCTATAGTTGTTACGTGTGTTTTTCATTCTGAATCAACTTTAAATTTAAATTCGTTATTTATTACATAAGTAAGTCAAAAGCAATCTGTATTACAACAAAGAATATTGAAACAATAATAGACAGAATATTTTTGTATAGACTTATGAAATATGTTTATTTATAATAATAATAATAATAAAAGAAAAAGTACCTGATAACTTAATTTAGATAGTAGCATTTTTTAAGTCATTAAATGTTATTAATTTTATGCATTAAAAAAAAACTTGTTGGATTTAGAGTTCAGATATATTAGAGAAGTACACATAATAAAAATATTTTTTCGTCTCTTTTACGTGTATGATGCATTTTTAAATTTTATAGTTACGTGTAGGGAAAAAAAAAAAAAAAATCTAAAATTTATTTTTGGTATGCACAGAGTTTTTAAGGAATTTTTTTCATACTTGTAATTTAAATTGTTTTTAATTATTTAAAATTAAAATACATACGTCTTTGCATATACTATTGTTTATGTAATCAGTTAGAAGAATGTTATTTCAACTGAATTCAACGCATTTGTATGGCAATGTTTTCTAACTTTATAGTTTGTCCCTTTGCGCTCGGCATATTTTCCTATTTTGAACAGTAAGACACGCCTTTCGGCGTTCCTTTAAAACATCATACGTATAGTTTCCTACTTACTACCCTTTGGGCACCGAAAAATTGTAATAATTTGTATTATTTTACTTCATCATCATATAAAATAAATCTTTCTGTTAAAATTGCCCAGTAGCTTATAGTTACACGTTTTAGAAAAATAATATTTCATTTGCAGAGGAACACCTAAAGGCGTGGCTCGATTTTTTAATGCCCCCTCAGAAGGGACAAACGAGCGATAAGGGTTAATTTTTTGGAATATCAATTTTTTTTGTGTGGCATGTGAAAATAAAGGAAAACATTCAAGTGAAATAAATAAATAAATAAAGGATTGAATGCTCAACACTTTTTTTTTTTCTTCAATCACGTATAGCCAGAATTTTTTTCTTGTTAAGTGGGGATGGGTATGCGTGTTACTTGATCTGTAATTCACAAATTGACTACTTTAAATTGTGTGGCACTACAACGTGGCACTAGACTGTAAAAATTAAGGGGACTTAGCCTCTTTGACTTTTATTGCTGAAAGTTTTATATAAAATTTATATTCCCATTTAAAAATTTAAAAATTTATTTATATGAAATGTTTCTTCAATAATCTTCGAGCAAACATTCTTATGATATTTGATATAATTTTTACAGATTTGAAATCATTAAACTGCGTTTTCTCATTATGTATAATTATATTTGTTATATTTATTATTATTTGTTATTTTACGATCTGCAAACATCTAAAACTTCAAAAACAAAAACAAAAAATTTCATTTTTTTTTTTTTTTTTTTTTTTTTTTTAATGATTAAGTGAGCATAATTAAAGGACGGTGAAAAATTTAAATTTATCGATAAATTTTCAAAGAAAGAATTAAATGTGTACGATTATTAAAAAAAAAAAAAAAAAAAAAAAAAAAGTGTAATTTTTATTGTATAGATTTTTTTTTTTTTTTTTTTGGATATTTAATAGAACATAATTAAAAGAATTAAGTATCGATTTTGCAATATCATTAGAATAGGGAATATTAAAAAATAAAAGTTTAATAAAAATAATGATTTTTTGCAAAGTTTTACTTAGACATACACTTTTTTAAAAAATTTCTAAAAAACAAATTCATAAATTTCAGTGTCCATCCCTAAATTATTTTAGTAGACTTTGAAAGGAAAAAAAAAAGTCTCTTTTTAGTTTCTTTCTTTTTTTCTTTCTTTTAAATCATGAATTCATTAACAAAATTTAAGTAAAAAATCCTTTTTTTAAAACAGAAGCTGTTTATTGTGAAGCCTTAAAAGCATAAAATAAGAATTTAAGTAAAAAAAAAAATAAATAAATAAAATAACAGTAGAAACTTTTTATTTATTGTGGAGTCCTCAAAAGCATAAAATAAAAATCTGTTCTTGCAAAGACATGCTATAAATAAATAAAAGTTTCAATACTAAGAAAATTTTAGAGAAAAATATAGATATTTCACTTCTGCCAGAGATTTAAATTTTTAAATATTACAAATGATTTAAAAAGCTACCGATACCAATATTCTTAGTCATTAGTTTCTATTTAAGTATCCGTTAATCCATAAACTGCAATGGTCTCGGAAGCTTTTTAAAATATTTTGAATATTTAAAAATGTTCATCGCTTGCAAAAGTGAAATAATGTATTTATCTCTAAAGTTTTCTTAGTGTTGAAACTTTTGCTTATATAAAGCATGTCTTTGCTATAATATAATTTTATTTTATGCTTTTCAAAGTTCCACAATAAAAAGCTTTTACTGTTATTTATTCATTTATTCAGTTTTCCAAACTTCCAGCTTCTTTTTATTTTTGCTTTTAAATTACATTTTCATGTTTTTGTGTTTCAGTAACTAAAAGAAGATTGTTAAAAAAAAAAAAAAAAAATTAACAAAAATTTTTAGGACAGCTTGTAGATAACCAAAGTTCTTTATTTTAACATATTTCCTATTAATTATCTGCAATAATGTAACTCATCTGTCTTCGAGGATCGAACCTACAACCATCGCTTTATCAACATGACGCTCTATTCAACTGAGCTAACAAACGATGGAAATATGTGCTAACATCTATTATATTAAAACACGAGCGACTTTCTGTAAGATCAATATCGCACGATTTGGGCATACGCGAAGGCTGTTCTTGTCTTTAGACGAAACCGGTTACCAATCGCTGAGAGCCTTTTCGGATATCTAGAGCGAGCGAATTCAGAAACCTGATCGGCTCAAGCTTTCTAGAGACTCGAGATGAGGTCTATACAGCGAAGACGCTGATGCTAATTTTTAATATTGGATAAAAATTTCACAATTTTCCCTATTTACAAACGGTAAGGTGTGTATGCATTGTTTTTTTTTTTTTTTTAGTTATTAAATTATTTCGTGTACTTAAAGTTTATATTTTTCATGAATTCTAGAGTATTGTGATAGATATTTTGTTTAATGTTTCTGTTAACATTTGTATGCGTTTATATTAAAATGTTACTGTTAGCATTTTAACCTTTTTACTACTTTGTATATATTTATATGAAATATTACTGTTTCATTTTTTAATGTTTTGTGTTCGTATAGTATATTCAAAATGTTAGATTATTAAAATTTTCGCGAAATTGCACCTGATGAAAATTGCATCGAGCTTTATCGATATTTTTGTATTGCACCAAAGATAAGTATTTTTATTATTAATTACTCCCATTATGTATTTAGTTTATTTTTTAATTTCGATTGTAAATTGTATGTTTTGGTTGCAACATACAAACTCCTGAGTTTTTTTTTTTTTTTTTTTGCATATTTTAAAACGCTATGCTGAGTAAATAAATACCATCATTCTATGTAGTTTGTTGATTATTTTCGGTGCCATATAGAAATAATGATAATGCACATAAGCATATATAATTTTTTGAATATATTTAATAAGGTATACACATGCAGCAGAGAGAAAAAATGTAAATGGTAACATTTAAAATAAACGTATTAAAAACAGAAAAAAAAAATAGTAATTAAAAGTAGCTTCCAATGCTAAAAAATATAAACAATACTCTAGAACTCATACAAACGCAAGAACTTTAATTTACACAAAAAGAAAAATAAGACAATGCATATGCACTTTATTGTTAACAAAAAAAAAAAAAAAAAAAAGTAAAAAAGTGGTATATTTCAAATTTAAGTGAAAAATTACATATTTTACTTTTTGCAAACTTCTTTTTAGAGATTTACAATTATGAATCAAACAATTTAAAAAAAAAAAAAGTCAAATGTTAAAAATGGAAATTTATTTATTTTCTTCCTTTTTTTTTTTTTTTTTTTTTTACTAAGGAGAGGTACTACTTGAGTACTCAGAATCTAAATTTTTATCAGAAATGCAGAAGGAATTGTTCATGTTTTTGCTTAATCTGTTTTAATGTTTATTTTGAATTTGATTTTGAGCACTCAAAGAGTGCAATAACTGGCATAACCTAAATTAACCACCTTCCAGGAATGGAAGTTTTATTTTATTTAAACAATAAAAACAGTAACAATAATATATTAAAGATTCCTGTTGAAATTTCTTGTAGCCAACATGGGTAAAACTTGGAAGTTTATATCTATATATAGCATAGCAGCCATGAAACACTATAACTGTTTATTTAAAAGAATAACAAGAGTAAAACACGATTCATAATGTACTTAACATAAGTTAATTTGAATAAATTTAATTAAAAATTTAAATAGGTATTTGACATAAATTTCTCATAACTTTTGTAATTTTGTAATTCGTTTTCGAATAAATGATGAAATTATTTAATGTATTTAACATTTTTCGATGTTTGTAATTAATAGAAAATGCTATAACATTCTTGTTCAGGAATGATTATGCATACATCACTCCCACATTTAACATGCTGTTCAGTCCGTAAAAGATTTCTGTCTGATAAATTCATGAAGTTGAACATTATCCAGAGCTATGAATTAAATGGAAACTATGCAATAATAATTATTAAATATATATATACAGGGCCTGATTAAGGGGGAAGCCGCTCATACCGGAATAATTTTACAATTATTTTTTACTTCATGTTATAGAAATTCCACGCTTTGACGAGGAAATATTTTTTATAAAAAATGAACAGTGTAAAACAATCCAATTTACTCACTATTATTAGACACCAGAATTCTTTTAAAATAATGTTTAATGAAAATTTTCTGTTTATTATAGGAGGAAAGTATATGTTAAAAAATAACGGTGTAAGTATAAATAATGTGTGAAGAGCGGGCTTCCCCCTTAAACAGGCCCTGTATATATATGTATTTATATATATATATATATATATATATATATAGGGTAGGTGTTCCAGTGATTGACATGCTCCAGTAATTGACATCTATCACGAAATAATAAATAAATAAGAAAAAAAAATAAAATCATATATTTTACATGTAAGAATTTTAACATTGTATGGCAAACGCTGGAGCATAGGGTGCTAATAACTGGTAAAATGAATAACTAGCAGTGTTAAACGCTGAAACATAGGATGCTAATTACTGTTAAAATGAAAAAATGGCAGTGTCAATTACTGGAACGTTGAGTGGCTGTAAAATTAAAAAAAATAATAATTATTATTATTATTATTATCAAATGTATATATTTTAACATATATGTCTTTCTGAATGTCTTTCATGATATTTGTATTAATTTAAGATTTCTAAAAATATTTTCTGATGGCTAGAACATTAAAAACATCAGGGGTTGTCTAAAAGTGCCAATTACGGAGCACTTACCCTGTATCATAAATTCCATATTTTCCGATTTTCAAATATCTCTATTTTTCACGATTTTTTTTAAATACATATACAAATAAATAAGTTAATCATAAAGAAAAAATTGTATTCTAAAACCGAGAAAGCTTGCAGCTATGGCATGTTTGTACATACTTATGTATGTATGTAATTGTATAATATGTGTACAATACAAAAAGTACGTATAATAAAGTGAAAAAAGGCCTTCATTTTAAAATCAGAATATTAAAAATATTGACTATTTGCTAGATGTTGAACGCCTCATCATTTGTCTGCCAGCTTTAACAGCAGAAATTGCTGGATAAGCAGCGCAGATACATATTTATCATACTTTGAAGACCTCCCTGATATGCTGCACAGATAAACGTACAATAATAATTCTTAGTTTATTCAACAATTGTCCTTTGTGGATACTTGTATTTTAAATAATCAATGGCTTATTAGACCTCTAAGTGTAGTCTTTCTATTAAATGAGTATAAAACTACTTTATATAATTATTTCTGGTGTGAGTATTACATTAAATTACATTTATTTGCTAACTTGCCTTTTCTTGCAAGCAATGCTTTTGCGATCTCTGAGCGTTCACCGTCTTCCGCTCAATAGTTCCTCTATACTTTATATTTTACTAAGCAATGTTGACGATGGCAAATTCACGTGAGTATGCACTTGTCTTAGCGGTAAACAGTACCATACTGTTTGCTTGTCATAATACGCTTGACCGTGTATACAGGGCCTGATAAGTTTAAGGGGGAAGCTCGCTCTTCACACATTATTTATACTTACACCGTTATTTTTAAAAAAATACTTTCCTCCTATAATAAACAGAAAATTTTCATTAAAAATTATTTTAAAAGAATTCTGGTGTCTAATAACGGTGAGTAAATTGGATTGTTTTACACTGTTCATTTTTTATAAAAAATATTTCCTCGTCAAAGCGTGGAATTTCTATGACATGAAGTAAAAATTAATTGAAAAAATATTCCGGTAAGAGCGAGTTTCCCCCTTAATCAGGCTCTGCGTGTATATATTCATTTGCTCACACATATTGCATGTTGCTCCTCGGAATCGCTTGTTCACGAGTAAATTGATCTAGAGCATTAAACATCAGTTATTGATCATTTTTCTGCCTGTCATCGAACGATGTGTTTTGAAATATTATTAAAATAATAACGATTTGATAAAATAAAATTCTTTTATCCGGAAAAGTTCCTGTCTTCTATCTAAGTTTACTACCGGTACAATCTTATGTCAGCTCAATCTTACGGGTATTCAAACTAATTTTATATCTGAAATTATAAAGCATAGTTCGAAGATTTTAGGAAGCGTGTACATAAACGTGTATTTAATAGATGAATCTTACAAATTTTTAGTCAAAAGGTTACCCTTTGCAATATATTTTTTTTTAAACTAACGAAATCCATAAGTGTTACTAAGACTATATTTAAGTGGTATTTTTTCTAACTTCAATTTTTAGTGGCACCATAATTTTACTTAAAAACGAAAAAGAAAAAGAAAAAAGAAAAGAAAAAAAAAAAAAGCATGAAATCTCATAAACACATTATTTTGAAGCATGTTACGCACCATTAAATTTAGATTATTTAATAAACTTATATCATTTTCCAGAATAATTTCTGCGTTATCTAAATGGACTTAAATTTTTTATTAACAGAATTAAAAATTGTGACATTTTATATTTCATTCACCGTAACTTGAAAATGATTTCAGATAAGATAGGATTACTACGAAAACCGAATTGCTGCAGAATTAAGAGTTTAAAATAGCAAGAATATAAATTACCATCGAACAAAAATGTACCAAAATTAGATAAGTGAAAACGTCCAAATGCTGGTAGTTGACATGATAGGTATGATAAGAGAAAATCTATAAATTCATTGAGTTTTCTAACCCTCTTGTCAAATTCACACACTCACAGACACACACACGCACGCACGCACACATGCTTGTTTACCCGCCCTTGCGAGTAACCACTCTTTTTACCGCATAACGAGTACCCACAGAAATTTAATTCCTATCATCAAAATATTAATACTGTATGTTAAAGTAGATGAAAAATACACGAAAACATAAAAAAATATTAATTTAAATAAAAATTGCATTTTTTAAAATAAAAAAACTGAGTCAGCACAGTACCATCTTTCCGAGGAAGATTGAGTTACTCGTTTTGAAAGTTTACACACTCAATCCGAGTAACTTAATCTCGAACTCAGGTTTTCTGAGTGGTTACTCGTTTATTCAGAGAATTGCTTGAAAAATTGTGTTAAATAAGCGTTCATGTACTTAGAGGACGGTGGACAGAGAATTCTGAGGGCACTTTTATTTTCACTCGAAAGCCACTGTGCTACATAAAAATTATATATGTATTTATGTTGTGCTGCAGATACCATAAATAAAAATATGTATATTCATTTTAATGTCCAGATATGTACTCCTGTGTTTTAAACACATATCTTGGGAATTCAACTATATTTTTTTGTGCAGAATGATTAAATTTCGGAAATTCTTTAGTCGACTCGCCTAAGGAAAAATTGAAATACATCCTATGTTCCAGTGAATGAATGATTTCAATAATATTTTAAAGTGTTTCACAGTGACCCCTGGTGGTCAAAATTGGAACTTATAAACCTTTCTGAATAAATATTATTTCGTATACATGATTATGTGTAATCATTGTATGAAGTGAAATTAGAATTTCAATTATGTTAGAATAGCTTACAGTGCCCCTTATCGGCAAAATCTTTATTAAATATGTTCAAACAAAAAGATTTGTGCGAGATTATGATATATTGTGTGTTTAAGTGAGTGAATGATTTTAAGGACATTTTAAAGTGTTTCACAGCGCCCCTGATGGTCAAACAAGAAATTTGTATTGTATTATGAATAAAGAATATTTCGTAAAGGAAATCATTGTACAAAGTGAAATTATGATAAATGATTTTAAATAGCTTACAGCGCCCCTAGCGGCTAAAATGTCTTGTAATAAAAGGATTTGTATAAGATCAGGATATATTGTGCGTTTAAGTGAGTGAATGATTTTAATGATATTTTAAAATGCTTGAAAGCGCCCCTTGTTGGTTAAAGTAGGAATAAATAATTTATTATAAACATACAACATTTCGTATACACCATACACGACTAAGCATAATCATTGTATAAAATGAAATTAAGAATTTAGTGATGTTAAGATAGCTCTTTAGCGGCGAAAATAAATTGGGAATTGGGAACTCGAACGCAAGACTTCAGTGCCCTACAAATAACCTTGTAACCAATGCATTTAGATTGTTCGTGTCCTTGGTCATTAATTTATTATGATATATGTTAATCTAGAGTTAATGCAGTTCTATTTTTACATTCTCCTATATTCAACAGAAGAAAGCATTGGATTTGTAAATATTTTAGACTTCCGGTTTTCAATGGGTTTACACGTTTTGAGAGGTCCAGACCACGGGTTGATAATATTTAGAACATGTCTGTCTGCCTATATGTGTGACAAAAATTGTTTGCCTACTGTGTATCAGTAACCATTGTACATGATAAATTCATATATAGATATACCTAGACATAAATTAGTGTCCATCAACTTTTGGTGACAGTTGCTCAACACATTGCGCTGCTATACAGCGATTTCCAAAATTTAAGGAAAAGCTATGTATCAGGAACTACTACGCAGAATTGCATAAAAATTTATATGTATATGCATCTTGACTTAAATTAGTACCTATAAATTTTTGGGGACCATCACTCAGCAAGGGGCGCTGCTATACAGCGATTTTCGCAATTTAAGACAAGGCTATATCTCAGGATCTATTGTGTATAATCAAACGAAACATGATATGCGAGGAGGTCATTGTGAGATATTATGCTGATTCAATTTAGATGCATGCCAACCAATAGGTGACGCTACTATAAAGCAAGTTTTCCCGATACCGGAAAGGCTATATTTCAACTTCTATGGCAAATATTCGTAAGAAACTTCATATGTGAGCTAATTATTATTAAAACACCTTTTTTTTTTTTTCTTTTAGATGTTATTTATAGGAAATAAAATTTTTTGAATTTTATTCTTTCTTTGAATTGTTAGTGTTAGTTTTCTTTAAGATGAAAATCATCTTCATACATCATGGTAGATAATTTTAATTAATAATAGTTTTAATAAATTATTCGTACTGAGTGAATTTGTATGAGAAAATATAGAAGAAAATATTGTGGTGACCAACAACATTTTAGTTTTTATGTGCGTTTTCTATTTTCTACCTCAGAATGCTTTTTTTCATGTGCTTTGTGTAATTATTGTGTAGTTTTTTTTTTCCCCATATCTACAACAAATGCTATATTTAAGTATATTATTAAATTTAAAATAATTTCTTTCTAAGTTACATAAATTTATTCTTTTTACAAGTATAGGTGAAATTTTAATCACTGGAAAGGAAATAAATCGCATACATATATTTCTTAAATTTTAACTATTTTAAATTAATTGAGAAAAAATAAAGGAACAAGATTTATTTATTACGATTTTATAATGAATAAATTAAATTTGTTTTTACATGAATTGCATGTATTTTCCATAACATTGAAATTTAGTTTCAGTTTACACATTTTAATCACTTTATATACGGAGTAGCTGATCACACTACATTTAATTTTTAGTAACAGTAAAAAGAGAAGAACTTCTTGTCTTTGGATTTAAATTCAAATCTTTTTTATATACGGTGTTGGAAAGTTTTGCAAATGGAAATGTTTGAAAAAGGCATACAATTACAGAAAAACCGAAAACCCCCCTAGTAGCTGAGGTGAAACGGATATCTTGATAATTAGTGGTTTTCTAGAACTTGATAATAGTTGAAGGAGGAACAGCATTTTTTCTTTTGCAAGTGCAATTGCCAGAGAAGAGAAAACCTGTGGGGGAGAGAGAAGGGTGAGGTTGATAGATTGTTTATCTGGTGACACGGGCTTCATCGGTCAGATAAAGCAAGGGACTTTTTAACAGTATACTAAATCTAAACAGAATCTTCTTTGAGTTTGCTAGCCACTGAAATTGGAAATCATATATTGCGTAATTTGTGATCTGTAAATAATATTGCGCACATTATAATTTTAAGAATATAACAAGATAATGAAAACTAATTTTAAAAATTTAAATTTAAAAAATACAAAACTAAAATAAAATAAAGTTTTAAAACAATTAGATTGTTTTATTAATATATATATACCAAGATTTCTCAAAGATTTTGTCGTATATAAATTATTTGATCATAATGTTCAAATAACAGAGTTGTTGATTTTTTTTTTTTTTTTTTTTTTTTTTTTTTAATAATTGTTATTTGTTTGTGGTTTAACGTTCATGTATAAATGCATAATATCCACCTACACTATCAGTCATTTTTCTTAAATTTATAAATATTTCCATAAAAATAATGCATGTATGCATTCATTACAAAATTAATTTAATATAGTATTTTCATTATAAAAATTGACTTAATTTCATAAACAATTTCAGAATGATCCACTGGACTTGAAACTGACTTTATAGCTTCAACAATTTATTGATTAATAAAACCTTATCAATGGTATGTAACGCATAAAAGATTTTTTAAAAAGGATAATTTAACAGAAGATATGACAGAAAAATAAGGCAAAATTTTACCCACGGCTTCAGTTGAATAAAATAAAAATATGTCCTAGTGTAAACATTGTAACTAACTGTACAGCTTAAAAATACCATTAGAAACATTTTTTTTTTTTTTTTTCAAACAACCATTAAAAGAATTCTTAATGCCATTACCATTTTAATATTTTCGCTTATGTACTATATTTTTGTATTTATTGGACACAATTCATTACCTTAAACCATTTTTAACCAATTATATGTAGCTAAATTGAAGGGTTTATTGAATATTATTATTTTTTTTCCTTTTGAATTTTTTAAAATTATGATGTAAGCTAGTATGTTGTGGCCTCCATATCACTTTCTTCTATATTTTCCTTTGACTCAATACAAATTATTTGTTAAAATCGTTATTTATTTAAGTTATCTTCCATGGTGAATGAAGACGATTTTCATTGTAAAAAAGTATAACATTAAATACCAAAGAAGGTCGATTTGATTTTCGATATCACACCTAAAAAAAAAAAAAAAAAAATAGGTGGTGGTGTGTGTATGTGTGTGGAGGGGGGGGGTAGTCTGTTTTTATTTATTTTATTTTTACTTATTTATTTATTTATTGTAAAAACAAAAAAAAAAAAAGAAAAAAGAAAAAGAAAGAAAATTCGACAACTTTATTTTAAATTATCACAGATCGATGATCTAATTATTCGTTTTAAAGGTATTGACGCAGCTCTATTGAAAGTTTCCCCCGCCCCCTTTCCCTGGAGAAAAGCGATGTACCTACATTAAAAAAAAAAAAAAAATGAAAATCCAAGTTGACTATTGCTATTATAAATAATTCTTTTTAATTTCTTAATGATTAAAAAAAAATTAATTCTCTTTATGCGCATTTATAGGAAATTTTGTCCTATACCTTCATGTTAAAAATTTTTAAATAGCGTGATAGCAACGCAATCTGTTGGACAATTTTCACCAAAAGTTGATAAGCACTAAGTTATGTCAAGATGCAACTACATATCAAATTTTATGAAATTCTGTGCAATAGTTCCTGAGATACAGTGGTCACACAATTTTGTCACACACACATTTTCTAAAAGTAGTCAAATTGCATTCTAGACCTCTCAAAACATCTAAATTCATTGAATACCAGAGGTAAAAAAATGTTTACGAATCCAATAATTTCTTCTATTGAATACAGAAGAAAGTAAAAAGGTGTCATTATTTTAAAAATATGTGAACTTATGTTAAATGATGCAAACTGGTACGTAAGCCAAACAAGCAAGAGATTGTAAATTTGAAAATGTATTATTTTCTAAATATGTAAAAAGTAAACAATAACAAATCTATTTATTTATTTTATGTGCCAAATTAGATGAGATTAAATTAGCATGGATTATTTAGAAAGTCGTTTATGATAGCAAGATTATAAAATAATGTTAGAGAAAGTTCGTTTATACTGGCTATCTCAATCTTCTCTTGAAATTATGTTCCTGTATTTGCTTGAAAACCTTCCTATATTTTTCTATTTGATTGCTTTGACCACTGTTATTATTATTATTTTAATATGTGCATAATTCGTAAAAAATAAAATAAAATACAATACCATATAATGATAAAATTTGGATGATGCTTTCGTTATCAAACCACTGATCTATATTTATATTAGTTTGACATCAGAAATAATTTGTAAACTGACATTAATAGGTGATTTCAAAATTTACTTAATAATCTCTATTTGAAGAACGAAAAAAAAAAGAAAAAAAAAAGATAGAAAGATAGAAAGAAAGAAAGAAAGAAAGAAAGCTGTTTTTTTTTTTTTTTTGAAATAAAACTAAATGTAAAACGGTACCTAGTATGCATTATAATTTGGAGAAAATACATAATCCTCCAAATGGTTTAATATTACCACTGAAATCCTCAAAATTTCAAACTGTATGTATAGATATAGATGCAGAATATAGATATAGATGAAGAAAAAATATAGAGACTCATCTCTGTTTGTAAACACAGAAATCGTTTCGTTTCCTTTGTAAGGGTGCCTGTTTTTCAGAAAATAAAAGTTACTGGATATTCAAATATATCTCATAGAAATATTTGCTATTCAAAGATGTTGATAATTTAGGTTATCCGGCATTTATTTTACTTTATTATTATTTTTAATATAAATTGAAGTTGTTTTCTTTAGATTTCAAAAGAATTGCAAAGAACGGGTATGACTCAGGGTTGCCAAATTTGGCCTTTTTTTTTAATCAATAGTCATCAGTAATTTTTATTTGTAACGTTTGACTAATCACTTCGAAGATTGATAGTGTATTATGTATATCAAATGTCACTTCTCAAAATTATTGGTGACCACTGAAAAAAAAAAGGCCAAATTTGGCAACCCTGGTATGACTTGCTAAGTTATTACAAAATTGCCAAAAATAAATTCAAAAACTGGCGTACAGACAATAGAAAGAAATTAAAACTTCTTCACACACCATAAATTTAAAATCAGCACAACCGGTTTCGAAAGGGCGTAGCCTTTCTTCATCAGGTGCAAATACGTGCAACTGCCTTGGAGGCAAAAGCAAGGCTACGCTTTGGCCTCCAAGTAAATCCTCAGTAAGTCCAAGTAAGTCTCAGTAAGTCCAATCCTCAGTAAGTCCAATCTCCAAGTAAATCCAAGTAAGTCCTCACAGAATATCAATTTGTATGATATTCTGTGCAGTAGTTCTTGTTATACAGTTGGCACAAAATTGTTGTCTCTAACACACACAGAGACATTTTCTTAAAATGATTAAATCTAGATATGTCAAGTCGTGTAAATCTATAGAAAAATTTTTATGCATTCCCTATGTCCTCTTATTGTGCCTTTCCTACAATCTACAATAGACATTTCTTAAATAAAGTTTTCTTTCACATCCCATTCATTGTTTCGGCAAACAATTATACCTTTTAAAGAAAACAGCTAAATCGGACTTTACATAGAGCTACATGTATTATTTTAATTTATCTTGTATTCTTATTTTATTTGTTTCAAATGGCGAGTTTTTTTTTTTTTTTTTTTCTAAATGCATTATTACAGTTGTGACTAAGCCTTAACTAAAAAAATTCAATAATAAAAATTATAGACTGTCGATAAAAAAGTGTTACTCGATTAAAAAAACGAAAACAAAAGCAATTATAAATAAAAAATTCATCGCCAAATACTGACAGGAATTTAAAAATCACAAAGGGGGTCATATACTAACGCTGTAATGCAATATGGTCTATGATATTGCGAATTTTATTTTATTAAAGAAAAAAAAAAGAGTTGATTTAAAGCGCAATATTTCAACAACAAGAACAAACAAAGGTAAAAAAAAAAAACTAGTATGTTGTGGCCACCACATGACTTTCTTCTATATTTTCCTATACAAATTCACTCAGTAAAAATAACTTATTAAAATCATTATTTAAAAAAAATATTTTCCATGGTAATGCAGACGATCTTCATATTAGAGAGGTAGTATAACACTAAATATCCAAAAAAAGTCAATTTTATTCTCAATATTACATTAAAAAAAAAAAAAAAATGACTAAGCTCCTAAATACACAATTTTTTTTTTCCCAGTTGACTATATTACAAATAATTCTTTTAAATTTCATAATGATTATTAAAAAATAATTCTCTTTATGCACATTTATACAAAATTTTTTCCTATACCACCATGTTAAAAATTTAGAAAAAGCGGGATGGCAACGCAACCTGTAAGGCAATTTTTACCAAAAGTTGGTAAACACTAATTTATGTCTATGTGTAACTACTTACCGATTTGTACGAAATTCTGTGCAGTAGTTCCTGAGATACAGTTTCCATAAAACTTTGTCACACACAGACAGACAGACATTTTCTAAAAATGGTCAAATCGTGTTCTACAGCTCTCAAAACGTGTAAATCCATCAAAAACCCGAGATAGAAAATTTTTACGAATCCAATATTTTCTTCTATTGAATATAGAAGAAAGTAATAAAATAAAATAAAATGATTAAATAAATGTGGTATTAAATATTAAGTATTTTAATTTGACGTTAAATATGGGATTTCTATAATATTTTATTAATCCCATTTAGTGAAAGGCAAAGCAACGAATAAGCGCTCAGAGCCCCGCAGGGGTTAGTAAGAAAAGTGAGTCGAGGAGGCAAAGAAGGAAAATTATAGGGGATTTTATTAATATTTATTTACAATTTGCGAGTATTATATTACCATTCATTGCATGAAAATAAAAATGTGGGTAAACGCTTTATAGATTTTTTATTCTTTTCCTTGGGAAGAATTAAAATTTAGTTTAAGCTTCTTCTTTCTTAGTTATATCAGAATAAGAACTAGAAATTGTCTTTTATTAATTAAACTATAAAAAAAATCGCCTAATCAAATCAAAATGTGATCTATTACCGCGCTTTGAAGAATACATTCCTTGAAATTGTTACTAAGACAGGTGATGGGGTGTGTTTAATTACTGTAAATGTAAAATTTAATGTTGTAAATGTAAAATTTTCGACAAAGAGAGAAAACAGAGGGTTTCCTATATTTTATTTTCGATTTTATTTCAGAAATAAAAAGTCACAGTGTAAATAAAAATTTGTTTAGCGTGCATAAATTACATTTTTTTTCTGCAGAAGAGTTTTTTTTTTTTTTTTTTTTTTTTTTTTTTTCAGTTTAATAACCGGAGATGCTGATTTTATTAAGCGGCAGTTTTAAAATTGGTTTGCATTGATTTGATTTCGGTCCCGGCAATTTGATCAAATTAAGCGGTTGATTTTATTAACCAGTGAATTTATTAAGTGGCGGTTAGTGTACTCATATTTTATCATATATTTAATATTTTTATATTCTAATCGCATGTCTCTATTGTATAGTATGTAAAGTTTTTTAAATAAATAAATAAAATATCATTGCAATAGTTTGAAAACACTACAAGTTATAATAATAATAATAATAATAATAATAATAATAAACTTTTCAATTTTTTAAAGAAATCTTTATATTACCTTGAGTGTATGTGCTAGTTTTATACAAATGAATACAGAGAGTTGGAAGAATTCTCATAATTACATGCTACATCCAGAACGCATTTCAAGAAATAATTTTTTACAAAGTCATCCTAAATGCTTTATTATTATTATTATTATTATTATTATTATCATCATCATCATTATTATTACTATTTTGTGTGTGTGTATTTTTCAGGTCCTCATTTTGCCTTCGAGATAAAACTTTCATTGAAATATATATAAATATAAGGTATAATATATATAAGGTAACATGCTTTTATACTGTTAGAGTTTAAAGATAATTGTGTACTTCATGCAATATTTGGCAAAACATCTGAATGCGAAAGGGTCTGGTGATTTGTATAGTGTATTATGTTAAATAATAATTAATCTTGCTCTCTCTCTCTCTCTCTTTTTCTTTATCTCGTAAACACACGGAATATGCTTTGTAGGACACTATAATAGCTGAGATTTTACTTAAAGGGTCTTAAAGCCCACCTTTGTATATAGATGCCAAATGTAGCACTTTTGGCTACAGGAAAATAGAACTATTTTTTACATATTTCCTTAAGAGTTTCACTGTTTAAATAAAATGAAAATGTCTATTAAAATTCTACGGTAGCCGAAAGGTGCTAAAATTGGCACGTAGGATTCAAGGGCTGCCTACATTTATATTTATAGTGTGTAGCTCTCGGTACCACATTTTGCTCATTGATTTTAATACCAATACGCCTCTATTAAAGGCCATGTATAATTATATATTTCTTCTAGAGTTCACTTTCTACGAGAGCAGATTATTTTATATTTTCCCTTATTTCAACTGACTACTGCTTACTATATAACTGATCATAGACGCAGAGTGAACAAATATTTTATTTATTATTATTATTATTATTATTATTATTATTAATTTTGTTTAGTGGAGGAGAGGGGGCAATTACATTTTATTTTGCAAGAATTTTCTCCATCAAATATCCCCTTCTTCTTTTCTTTTTAGAAGGGTGGTTTCTTTTTTATTTTAATTTTGTCAAAATGTAAAAAAATGTGAATCTAAATAAGTCATGGAAAAAAAAAAGAAAAAAAAAATGGTTTCAGTAAATTATAAACATTTTCCATTTCCAAGTGCATTTAGTTCTCTTTTTGTATTTAGATATGAAATAAGGTTGAAGCACAAAATAATTATTGTCGTTCAAGTTGTCGTAAATAAGTAACCTACAGAAATCTTGTTTTAACTGAAACAGCATGACGTACTTTTGTAATTTTACTTTGTTTCTCTGTGTACTAAAATAAAGAAAGAAAAGTTTAAATGTATAATGATGATTATGGTCGGTTGTCTACTCCAAAAATTTGCCCAGGGCGAAAAACCCTCCGCAAGGATCTCCCATAAGGATATTACCCCATGTTAGCTCGCGATAGTCAGTGAAAATTACGGAAAAATTAGAAAGGCTCGAAGGACGATAGCGACCTGGATTCAAACCTGGCATTTCCCGTCTAGCAACACTTAGATAAGAAACTCTCAGCCAATAATGGTGCTGCTTCAAATAGTTGACACACATAAGCTGTAATGTATCCAAATTCTTTGGTAGGCCCTGTAAATGATTAATATTTGATGCAGATGCAGACATCACTTTCAATAGGAAACATTACTTTATACGTTAATAACATCTTCAATTTCTTAAAAACCAATTTATATTTAAGTAAAGTGCAGCTTGGACGAGCAGGCAGTTAAACAAACTACAATCATAAACGCTTTGTTTCAACACTGGTCGAAAGTAATTAAGAAAATATCTTTATTTGCACAAAATTTTGGTAATACACTGGTCAATAAAATATAATTATGGTTAAATGATCGCGTAAACGATATTTACAGCAAAAAGCGATATGTGTAGCACAAATTATTCTCTTACAGAGCATCACAAAAGAAATTTTATGCAATTTGTTTGCAATTAATTAATTAATTTTATTTTATTTGAATATTTACAAAGATAACAATAAATTGCAGTCGATTAAAAAAAAATATATATATCAAATTTAATCCGCTGGTACATTCATATTGCTGTACTATGGGGCTCTGACCCCTGCTGTCTTCACTCACTAACCCCTCCGGTAGCTTTATCCTCGACTTTCTTCAATAACCAGACTCCTAAAATATTCACTCCCTACTTTAGATATTCAAAAATAAAAATAGCCATATAAAAATGTACACTGAATACACATAATTATTTCTTATCGCAACTGTAGTTTCTATTTGGATATAATTACTGTATTTTTTAATGATTAAAAAGTGGATCCCGGAAAAAAGGGCACGGAAGAAAGGGCACCGGAAAAAAGGGCACCCGGAAAAAAGGGCACCGGAAAAAAGGGCACCGGAAAAAAGGGCACTTTTCCAATTCGCAAATCGCAAAATAATAAATATCAAATAATAAATTTAAAAAATGACTTTCAAACTACATTTTTAGAAATTTCAATTGATTTGGTACAACATTCATTTAATATATATCTCGGGGAAGAGGGGGGAGGGGGGCAGGAGCAGATCGAAGGAAAATAATTGTTTTTACAATAACTCTTACCGATTTTAATCAAACTTTGTATAATCACGTACAACTTGTCATCACCATTTTACCGAATAATGATACATTTTATGAATATCACTTAATTTTTATGAAGATAACAGTGAGTGATTTATATATCTGGGAGGGGGGGGCAAGGGGGAGCAGATAAAAATAAAATATATTCTTCTTTAAACTATCCAATTATCGATTTAAAAAAAATTTGTATAATCACGCATAATTTATGAAAAAATTACAATAAATGTCAAACATACTTGGAGGGGGGGGGGGGTTAGGAAGGGGGCAGAGGAAAATAAATTGAATTTTTACATTACCATTTTAGCGATTTTAATAATATATTCTATAATTACCACTTAATTTTTATTAAGATTACAATGAGTCTATTATATACTTGGGGGGGGGGGGCAAGAGTGTTAGATGGAAATAAAATATATTTTCCTTTAAACTACCCAATTATAGATTTAAACAAAAACTTTGTATAATAACATACAATTTGTGAAAAAATCACTCTAAGTGTCAGACGTACTTCGGGGGGGGGGGGGTTTAAAGGGGGAGGGGGGCAGAGGAAAGTAAAATTATTTTTTATATCACCATTTTATCGATTTAATGATATATTCTATAACTATCACTTACTTTTTATGAAGATCACAATGAGTGTATTACACATCTGGGGGGGGGGGGGCAGATAAAAGTAAAATATATTATTCTTTAAACTACCGTATAATCGATTAAAAATAAAAACTTTGTATATATAAAACTTCCTGCTTATGAAAAATTACAGTGAGTCTACACATATCTGGACGAATTGCTGTGGGGGGGGGGGGCAGAGTGAAGAAAATGTTTGTTTTTATATCACCATGCTACATATTTATATTAAACTTTGTACGAGTATCACTTGCATTTTATTAAAATTATGGTGAAAGTTACCTATAATTGATAAGGGGGGAGGGGGGTAGTGGGGGCAAATGAAAAATAAAATAATCTTTTTGAAAAACACTTATTACCGTTTGCTTTATTGTTTTATTTACATTTTGTGTAAATATCAGTTAGTATTAATGGAAATTTATAGGGAGGTATTCAAAAATTCAATGATTTAAATCTGTAAAAAAGTTGCTCAAAAATGAAATTTCTTCTTTTACTCTATCTCTTTTGTCCACCCCCCCCCCCTCACGTAGAAATAAAAAACTTACGCTTTCGTTGATGATTAGCATGAGTTTTACAAGGAGAAATTTAAAAAGTGCCCTTTTTTCCGCAATCCGGAAAAAAAAGCACCGGAAAAAAGGGCACTTTTCTTAATTGTTACTTGTAAAATACTTGTTAAACGTGGACGATAGCAAAAATATTTTGTTTCTACGAGGGGAGGGGGAGAGACAGATCAAAGAAAAATATTCTGTTTTAGAATAATCTTTTACCAATGTTTAATATTAACTTTTAATTAATGCCTGATATTACCAATGTATTGAATTTTTGGATTGCGGAAAAAAGGGCACTTTTTTAAATTTCTCCTTGTAAAACTCATGCTAAACATCAACGAGAGTGTAAGTGTCTTTTATCTACATCGGGGGAAGGACAAAAGAGACAGATTAAAAGTAGAAAATTCATTTTTGAATAATTTTTTTACAGATTTAAATCATACATTGAATTTTTGCATACCTCAGTATAATTTTTCATTAATAGTAATTGATACTTACACAAAATGCAAATAAAACAATAAAACAAACGATAATAAGTGTTGTTTAAAAAGATTATTTTATTTTCCATCTGTCCCCCCTACCCCCCCCCCCTTATCAACTTTAGTTAACTTTCACTATAATTTTAATAAAATGAAAGTGATAGTGGTACAAAGTTTTATATAATTAGATAGCATGGTTATATAAAAACAAACATTTTCTTCAGTCTGCCCCCCTCTTAGCAAATCGTCCAGACATGTGTACACTCACTGTAATTTTTCATAAGCAGAAAATTGCGTAGATACAAAGTTTTTTTAAATCGACAATGCGGTAGTTTAAAGAATAATATATTTTATTTCTATCTGCGTCCCCCTTGCCCCCCCCCCCACCAAATGTATAATACCCTCATTTTGATCTTCATAAAAGTAAGTGATAGTTATAGAATATGTCATTAAAATCGGTAAAATGGTGATATAAAAGAATATTTTATTTTCCTCTGCCCCCCCCCCCCTCAAGTATGTCTGACCTTACTGTGATTTTTTTCACAAATTGTATTCTATTATACAAAGTTTTTGTTTAAATCGATAATAGTGTAGTTTAAAGAAGAATATATTTTATTTCCATCGGTCCCCCCCTTGCCTCCCCCCAGGTATATAATGCACTCATTGTAATCTTCATGAAAATTAAGTGGTAGTTATAGAATATATCATTAAAATCGCTAAAATGGTGATATAAAGAATCACTTAATTTTTCCTCCCCCCCCCCTTTTTTAACCCCCCCCCCACACACACACACACTAAGTATGTCTGACACTTACTGTAAATTTTTAATAAATTATACGTGATTATACAAAAAAAAATTAATCAATAATAGAATAATTTAAAGAAGAATATATTTTATTTTTATCTGCCCCCCTTGCTCCCCCCCCCAGGTATATAATACACTCACTGTGATCTTCATAAAAAGTTAGTGATAGTTATAGAATATATCATTAAAGTAGATAAAACTGTGATATAAAAGATAATTTTATTTTCCTCTGCACCCCCTTCTTTAACCCCCCTCCCCTAAAGTTTGCCTGACACTTACAGTAATTTTTTCACAAATTGTACGTGATTATACAAATTTTCATTAAAATCGGTAAGATTTTATGTAAAAACAATTGTTTTCTTTCGATCTGCTCCTGCCCCCCCTCCCCCCTCCCCCACCCCCCATCTTCCCCGAGGTATATACTAAATTAATGTTGTACCAAATCAATTGAAATTTCTAAATGTGTAATTTGAAAGCCATTTTTATACTTCATTATTTGATATTTATTATTTTGCGATTTGCGAATTGAAAAAGTGCCTTTTTTTCCGGTGCCCTTTTTTCCGGGTGCCCTTTTTTCCAGTGCCCTTTTTTCCAGTGCCCTTTTTTCCGAGTGCCCTTTTTTCCGGTGCCCTTTTTTCCGTGCCCTTTTTTCCGGTGCCCTTTTTTTCGGGATCCCTAAAAAGTACGCGTATATGCATATTCGACATCGTAAGATAATATTAAACTTCCTGAATTCCATTTCATTTGCCATATTTATTAGCAAGTATTATGTCCGTGTTAATAATATCAGTAATAGCATCAGCAACGATACTTCAAGACATTCAAGCTTTGATTTACAAATGATTTGTTGTAGCATGTTTATTGCACATTACTGTACAAGACAGCAAAATTCCGTGTTTTTATGTAAAGTAGTTTTTGCAGTATAAGCCAAGAAAGAACAAAAAAAAAAAAAAAACACGATAAAGCTGGAAGCACGGCAATGGCAGTGACTTATTTTTAGAATAGAGAGATGAAAGACAGGGGACATCGTCGGATCGCCCAAGGCAATTACAAGAATGATCAGTTTCCCATCCTTTTGAAAAGCAAGGGAAACATACAAAGTGATTTTCAGAGAAATCATGCCGCACTATTAACCGAGAGGCTCTGCTTTTGAAGCTGCTTGACGTCACTGGGTCCGCAAAGTCTACGACCCTAGCGTGGTCAATTGTTCTTAATTCCCAACACCGATACATTAGAAATGAAAAGCTAAAGCCAGAAGCAAAAAATTTTAAAATGAAATAAGCTTCAAAACGAATTCAGAGTTCTTATTGGAAAATATTTGTAAAAAGAAACATTGTGTGAAATTTCAGATAGATAGTCTTTTATTTTATTTTTTGTAACTAACTTTCAGCAATTATTTTGAAGTGGGAAAGAATTAGAAATATATGTCCAACATGTACGTTCCTTTGTGCAGGATAATTTTTTTATTGGGGGGGGGGGGGGATTAGAATCATTACCCTGAATGGTGAAAAATTAATAAAATAATTACATAAGTAGAAACGTATTTGTTCAGTCACATATTTATATATTATTGCTTTGAAATTAGCTCAAAAATGCATTTGTTTAAAATATTCTTTGTCTATTTGTATACATATATTTTAAATAAACCAAAGTAACTTTTATATGCATTAAATGAAGTAATGTGGGGAAATAAACAACACATATAACTTAAAGAAAAAAAATAAATAGAAATTATAGTAAAAATTTAGTATACTCTGGTCATCGCAAAACTTTCTTCTATTTCACTCTGCATGATAGCGCCGTCCACCAATTAACATGAATAAATATTTATCCTAATTTCTCACAGTACATATATTACATATGCAGTTTAGTACAATTTTAACAAACAAGTGCTAAGACAAATGCTAAATGGAAAATCGCTGGAGCTGATTAATAGCAACCGGACATGACGGCCAAGAAACATCAAAATTAAAACACTTTTTTTAAAATTAAAACACAATTAAAATTTAAACACATTTTTTTTTTTTTTTTTTTTTTTCCATAATAGCCATTTTTCACATAAAGTTTGATGCATTTATACGTTACAGAATCTCAGATTTTGCTGTCCCGTCGAGCGAGAAAGTGTAGCATAACAGATTCGTGTTCGGGCGATAAACATCCGAACTGAATCAGCATAGCATTTCATTATGGCCTTTTCAGGTATCAAATTTTGTGCAATTTTCTCTTACTCTATAAATTAAAAAAAAAAAAAAAAAAAAAAAAAAAAACTATAATTTACAAAAATATCGCTATTTTTTCGAGTCGAAATAAAACGAAGACTCTTCATCAGGCAAACAAAATAAGCATGAGTACAGAAAAAAAGCATAAACGCAACCTGGAACAATAATTACTCAGCATTTTTTTGTAATTTAAAGTGTTTTCAAAGTTCGATTTTGAGTCCTGCATCGGGTCGGGTTGACAGAATTTTTTATCTTGCGGGTCGGGTTCGGGTCGGGTTGACTGAACTTTTTTTCGCGCGGGTCGGGTTCCGGTCGGGTTGACTGAATTTTTTTTCTTGAGGGTCGGGTTTGGTTTTCAACAAGTCGGGTCGACTTGAGAACACCTTTCAAAATATTTTTTACAATTATAAACATAAATTTATAGGCATGTTTACAACTATGTAACTAATTTAAACATTCTGCACATACTAGACATGTATCGGTTGGTTGTTTCCTTGGAGGATTTAAGGCCGATTGACTCCAGATGTGTCCTAGGCCTATAGGGGGAATGCCCTCCGTTTGAGTCTTTCTAAGGGGTCCTAGCCCGTATTTACGCGTGTTTCGGAGGAAAGCACGGAAATGAGAGCGACCTGGGATCGAACCCGACATCTCCTATCTACCAGCATCGAGCGCAGAACAGCTCGGCCGCTGGTGGGCAGACATGTACCGGATCTCCCTATTCGTATCCGCGGATATCCGCCAGAAAAATAGATCCGTATTTGTATCTGGATCTGTTTTTTTTCTTCAACGGAGCTAATATGTATCTTTTGTAGAAATTGTATGAAAATTAGAAAAGTATTTTAATCTTTCTCGACTGTTGTTAGTATATAAATATAAAGAAATACAAATACAGTATAACATTGCATTTACATTCTGGAAATAGAAAAGATTTCGCAGTTTACAAGTTTTTATTTTATTTTCTTCTATATTCAGTAGAAGAAAATATTAGATTCTGTCAACATT
Source organism: Salticus scenicus (assembly GCA_963930645.1). Lineage (NCBI taxonomy): Eukaryota > Metazoa > Arthropoda > Arachnida > Araneae > Salticidae > Salticus > Salticus scenicus. Next base: position 20,851 of record CAWVNO010002902.1, on the reverse strand, counting down.
TGGTGTCAACCGCTCGACGGGTGGCACTTCTATACAGCGATTTCTGCTATTTCAGGGGAGTCTATATCTCAGGTTCTGTTGCGTATAATCCAACAAAACTTGATATGTGAGAAGACCAGTATGAGATATTATGCTGATTAAATTTGAATGCCTATCAGCCAACAGGTGGCGCTGCTACACAGCGATTTTTGCAGTTTAAGGAAAGTCTATATCTCAAGAACTACTGCACAGAATTTTATATAAATTTGTATGTAGGTGTCATTTAACACATATTAGCGCCTGTCAACTTTTGGTGTAAACCGCTCAACAGATGGCGCTGCTATACAGTGATTTCCACAATTACAAGGAAAGCTATATCTCATATTCTATTGTGTATCATCAAAGAAAACTTAATATGTGAGAAGGCGAGATCATGAGACATTATGCTGACTCAGTTGGAATGCTTGTCGGCCAATAGGTGGCGTTGTTATACTGCAAATTTCATCGATAACAGGATGGCTATATCTCAACTTCTATGCCATATAACTGTACGAACCATGATATGTGACATAACCATTATAAAAAACGCATTGTTTAAGAAGTTATTTATAGACGATAAAACTGTCTCTCTTTGGATATTTAGTGTTAGATTTCCCTAAGATGAAAATTATTTGCATTCATCACGTTAAACTTTTTAATAATAGTTTTTATAAATAATTCGCACTTAGTGAATTTGACAGAAAAATATAGAAGAATGTCTTGCGGTGGCCACAACATACTAGTTTTTTTTTTTTTTTTTTTTTTTTTAATTACCATCTGTGTGACAATGAAAATTTACTTTATTTTATATCATGTTATATCATTTTACCTCTTTTTGCATGATTTTTAGATGAATAAGTAATGTTGATTTATTTTTCGGGTTTCGGGTCTGGTTCGGGTCGCAAAAAAATCTCTGTTGTGGTTTCGGGTCGGTTTTCGGGTTGATGAAATTTTTTTTGTCGGGTTCGGGTCTGGTTGATTTAAAATCCATCTGTCGGGTTCGGGTCTGGTTGATTTAAAATCCATCTGTCGGGTTCGGGTCGGGTAAACCCGACCCGCGCAGGACTCTAGTTCGATTTTTCTTTTATCTTTTTTTTTTTTTTTTTTTAATTATTAATATAAGTTAATATTTCTCGCGATGAAACGTTAGTGGAAATTTATAGATCAATAAGAGTTCATCTTTTGCTCTACGAAATGATGCTAAATTAAATAATTTCTTTCGCTATATGGAATAATTTGTAGTAAACAAACCTACTGTTAATAATTTTAAGTCTCAAATAAACTGGCATTAATATATGTTTGTAAATTATATAAATAAATAAATTTAAATAATTAAAATGATTGAATTTTGAATTTATAGAATTTGTTGCCTGAACAAGGATTTTTCGTACGTTCTTTACACGCGCACACGGTGAAATGGTATATATATTTATTTACTGCAGCATAATTGTAGAATATAAGAGAAAGATATGATCAAATGCCAAATTTAGTCATAAGATTCAAAATATATGTATCTAAGAATAGTTAAAAGAAACATCAATTGAATCGCACTTCTCAAGCTTTAATCAATAAATTATTACATATGAAAGCGAAGCCTTATATAAAGCAATAAATATTTGAAAATCTGAAATGAATTGTTTCTCAGGCAAATTTAATTTTAACTAAAAATAAAAACAAGTTAATCAACTTTCTAGACCTTAAAATTCAATTTAATGATAATAAAATTTGTACTGATATCTATGATCAAAGACAAGATTTTGTCTTTAAGGTAAATATGTTTACTCATTTTAATTCACGTCTTTATTCTTTCTGTATATAGAAATATTATATTGAATTACTTTTTTCGAATAAATAATTTACGCTCAGCAAAATACAAAAACAAAAATATTAATAAATTTATTAAGGATACTATTAATATAGAATAAAAAATAAATAAATAAATAAATAAAAAAAAACTTAGTTTATTCGTTAACATATCAATAAATATTTCTGTCATTAAAAGTAAATAAATAAATAAAAATATACTGGCATGTGTATTACAAAATAATAATAATAATAATAATAATAATAATAATAATAATAAAATACAATAAAAAAAGTGGAGGATGGATGGAAAGATGTTTGATTAAAGAGATAAGATAGTGGTGTTTGGCTGGTTGGACGGTTGGGATGATGAATTATTTAAAAAAAAAAAAAAAAAAAAAAAAAAAAAATGGAAGCTTTGTTGCATTTAATTTAATTGACAAACTTTATTTATTGGACGTAAGCTAAATTTTTACCTTTAATTAGAAAGCTTTATGAATTTATATCTGCTGAAATACTGTTTATTCTAATTGCAGTTCATGCACTTTTTTTTTTTTTTCAAGGTTGGGTTATTTTTTTTTTGTGTATTTTGTGTAATATTGTTTGCCAAAAATTAAAACCTTGAAATTTTTAGCTGAATGTTTCAATGTTGGGATGGCGACTCCTGATGAAATACCTCTACATTATGAACATTTTATTTTATTTTATTTATAATTCAGCTATATTATTTTATTTATTATTCACTTATTTGGGACCTGTTCCTTAAGTAAATTGTTATTTTTCTTTCTTTCTTTTCGATATATATAAATATATTTTTACTTTTATTTATTTTTTCTTTCTTTTCTTTCTTTCTTTCTTTATTGTTGTTTGTTATGGTCAGTTCAAACAGAAAACTTTTCATTAAAATAACTCCTCATTTTTCTGTTTCTATATTTTTGTGTTTTCATTGGGATTAATTTAAAATGAGTATTCTATTTTTCAAATCTAAAAAAAAAAAAAAAAAAAAAAAAAAAAATACTGGTCAAATTGACTTTTGTGGTTTACTGTGACAAATCGTTCATCTGTTTATTTATTGTTATCATTATTATTGTTATCATAATACATATAAGAAAGAAAAAAAGAACTTTAAATAAAAAATGACATTTTTTTTTTTCAGTTAACATATGAATTTACATCACAATCATTATGCATATTCTTTGAAATATTATTATAAAACATTTCAGAATAATAGAGAGTTCTAGTTATAATAAATCACTTAATCACAAAATCCCTCAGTAAAATGTATATGAATCACAAAATTTGATAATTCGTAACATAAGTGTGAAGCAGAAACACGCGGATGCGCCATTTTTTTTTTTTTTTTTTTTTTTTTTTTTTCTTTTCAGTCACGGCTAATGTATTCTACTATATAAAAAAATAAAATTAAGTTTATTTCAAATTCATTCGGTAATCTTCGCCGTCCAAAACCCGATTTCGGTTTAATTGAAATGCAACGTTAAAAATATTTTCTTAAATAATAAACAAGCAGACAGATATACGATTATATTTATCGATAAAACTTCGATTTTCTCCTTGTCTTGCATTACATCAGCCAAATGGATCCCGGAAAAAAAGGCACTTTTCCAATTCGCTAATTGCAAAATAATAAATATCAAATAATAAATTTTAAAAAGGACTTTCAAATTACATATTTAGAAATTTCAATCGATTTGGTACAGCATTCATTTAGTATATACCTGGGGGAAGAGAGGTGGGGACTAGGAGCAGATCGAAAGAAGACAATTGTTTTATATAAACTCTTACCGATTTTAATGAATTTTTGTATAATCACGTAAAATTTGTGAAAAAATTACAGTAAGTATCGGCAAACTTGGAGGGGGGGGTTAAAGAAAGGGGGGGAGGAAAATAAAATGACCTTTTATATCACTATTTTACTGATTTAATGATATATTCTATAATTATCACTTACTTTTTATGAAGATCACAATGACTGCATTATATATTGGGGGAGGGGGAATATGGAAATAAAATACATTCTTCTTTAAACTACCCTTTTATCGATTCAGAAAACCTAATCACGAATAATTTATGAAAAAATTACAGTAAGTGTCAGACATACTTGGAGGGGAAAGGGGGCAGAGGAAAACAAAATGATTTTTTTATATCACCATTTTACAGACTTTAATGATATATTTTATAACTATCACTTAATTTTTATGAAGATAACAGTGAGTATTTTATATACCTGGGGGGGATGGAAATAAAATAGATTCTTCTTTAAACTACCCTATTATCGACTAAAAATGTTTTGCATAATCACGTATAATTTATAAAAAAATTACAGTAAGTGTCAAACATACTTGGGGAGGGGGGGGGGGGCAGAGGAAAATAAATTGAATTTTTATATTACCATTTTTGCGATTTTAATAATATATTCTACAACTTACACTTAATTTTTATGAAGATTACAATGAGTGTATTACATACCTGGGGGGGAAAGGGGGGGATAGAGGGAAATAAAATATATTTTCCTTTGAAATACCCTATTATAGATTTAAACAAAAACTTTATATAATAATATACAATTTGTGAAAAAATCACGCTAAGCGTCAGACATACTTGGGGGGGGGGTAAAAACGGGGGGGGGGAGGCAGATGAAAATAAAATGATTTTTTATATCACCATTTTACCGATTTTAATGATATATTCTATAACTATCACTTACTTTTTATGAAGATCACAATGAGTGTATTATACATCTGGGGGGGGGGGCGCAGATAGAAGTAAAATATATTATTCTTTAAACTACCGTATAATCGATTAAAGAAAACTTTGTATTTTTACAACTTTCTGCTTTTTATGAAAAATTACAGTGAGTTTACACATATCTGGACGATTTGCTAAAGGAGGGGGGGGGGGCAGAGTGAAGAAAATGTTTGTTTTTATATCACCATGCTACCTATTTATATGAAACTTTGTATCTTATTTACATGTCACAAACCCATGGGCGTGGGCACAGGTGGGCACATGCCCACCTTGAAAATATTTGGAGTTCAGTTGGGCCCCCGTCCCTCGATTACTCATGAAAATTCTGAAAATAAAAACATTAATAATTTCATTGAAAAAATTCAAAACTATTAAAATCATCATGTGAAACGTGTAGAATATTTACATTTTCTCACTTGTTTAAGAAAAATAATCAGCATATACGACACAAAATATACAATCTGTCTAAAATAACAAGATACTGTGATTGATGCTTGTACCGATATCAGCACTTTTTCTCATCTATTGTAGAGTCCACTCAAGTGCAGTTTCCCCTGGGGCAGGTTCTACCCTTCAAGAGACTGACAAGGTGATTAGTCAACCCCTCACGGAAAGTGGAAAAAGTAAATACAACAGATGTTTCGGATTTTAAAAAAGTCACTACTTCTATCTAGTTACAAATTATACTGATCACCATTAGGATTGGGACACATGCGCTCTTTTGTTAATTAAACAAACCCCTATTAATTTTCGTTTCCAGGTAAAAGCTTTATGCTATATACCCTTATCAATTTTCTAAGAAAAAAAATGTTATTTTGCGATAGACTATTTTGACGGTATTTTCAGTTCGATTATACTTCTCATTACCATTTATTCATCTTAATTTCATTTTTTTCCGTACTTCTAAAAATAAATTTTTATTAATAGTTGTGTTGTATTGTGTGTTTTCATAGTATTATAAGCTTTTTCGAACTTTAGGCGTTAATTATAAAATCCATATATGATGAAGAGAACTCCATTTGGTGCTCAAAAGAGAAAAAAATAAAAAACAGTGCCTGTTTGAAATTGAAATATAGCTTGTTTGAAACAGCAAATATATAGAAGATATTTAAAAGATTGCCGGTAGCTAAGCAACAGGTTTTAACGCCAAGTTAAAGGTCTTCTAATATTATGATGAGCGCTTTATCCAATGAGCTTAAAGTTGATAGGTATGTTACTGATAAACGTCGCACGATTTCTATAGATTGTGATGAGTTAATAGTGTTAGTTAATTAGTTTAATAGGTTTCTTTTTTCTTTTCTTTTCTTTTTTTTTTTTTTTTTTTTTTTTTTTTTTAACACGCTTTTATAAGCTTCACCTGTATGTATGTATGCATGTTTGTATGTTTGTAACCGCTCTGGGAGCAAACAAAAATATTATATTGTAAAAAAAGACTTTCCCTACGTGTACGGCGTGGCATTGAGGTATAGCTCCGCGCTACGAACCTAAAGGTCTAGCGTTCGATCCCAGTCAGGGGAGATTTTTTAAAAATGATTTTTGTTTAATTCTAAATTATTTTAATTAATGATTTAAATGTATGTAAATATTATGGTGTGTCACTCACACGATTTCCTCTTACCCTACTTTAATACTAAGATAGATATTTTGTACTTTTTAGTTCACATTTATATAAAAGCGTGTTCTTTAATTTTTTAAAACTATAATATTATTTTTAACAGGAATTCAAGCAAAAATTATTTGTGATTACGGTTAATGGATTCTAGTTATTTGAAGTGCGCTAGAGTTTAAACTCCACATCGATTAAAATATAAATTTATAGGCATGTTATAGATTATTATCGCAAGGATATTTACATAAGTTTAGAACTTATAACTTTTTTTTTTTTTTTTTACCAGTACAAGAAGTAGATTTTTTATACATTGGTGCGTCTATAGGCTCTAAGTGCTTAAAAATCGATTTAGTAACGTTAAATTTTAAATTGTTTAAAACATAATAAAGATGAATATTTGATATTCTGAGATTAATATTTATAACTCTTTTTACAGGGGCACACAAAAGAATTTGGATACATTACGGTTCATCAAACAACATACAACTTGGGGGGGGGGGGGATACTCAAATCCACTACAATGGTTTTCACTTTTGTTTACTTACCGGCTTTTTTGAATTTATTTAAGCAATTGTTAATTATTAGTTATTCAGAAAGTCGAGGGTAATCGCTCCAGGATTTTGATATATTTATCTTTTCATTATCTGTTCGGAGTTGCATATTTCAATAGGATTATGAGACAGGAGGAAAAGAAAACTATAGTTTTTATATTAATTTTCTACAGATTTCAACATAATTACGTTCAATCATTTACAGTATAAAAAATAATTAATTGATTTTTTTTAAATTAAATTTGATATTAATGACTTTAAATTATTTAAATTATTAAATGTGATATTAGTGCATGCATCTTTATCTAATGTACATTTAAAATGGTGTTGGGGGCAATTTTCATGCAGAGCAGTTTTATCATATATATCTACTTTTCCGTATCTAGAGGTACAGGGATTACAAATTCATAATAATTCCATCTTTTTTCTTTAACTGCGTTTATAAGATTAAATATATATTAAAATTTATTGTCTTAGGCTCATATGAATCATAAGTTTTGTTTCCTCAGAAGAGAGATATGCGAAAAAGCCCCACGGGAAAAATTACCCCTGAAAACAAAAAATTCTCCGCAGAAAAAGTTCATATATCATTGGATAAATGCTTTTATAGCATATTTTTACTAACTCGCTTTCTTCTTTGTTTGTTCAGTACAAATTTTTCAATTGGTTTTTAACTTACTTCCCGACAAGCTATACACCTGAAACTTTTAGAATAGCTCAGAACACGATGACTTTTTTTTTTTTTAAATACTTTTAGCCAATTGTTTCGGGACCCTGCTGCTTTCCGTAGCGTTTATATTATTCAACAATCATATAATAACTTCCCGACTAGATTGACTGACATTTGAAACTTTTAGAATAGCTCAGAACACGATGACAATGCAGCTTTTTAATACTTTTAGCCAATTAATTCGGGTCCTCGCTGCCTTCATTAGCCTTTATATGATTCAAAAATCATATAAATTCTCGACTAGCAAGACATTTGAAACTTTTAGAATAGCTCACAACACGATGTTTTAAGTTTTCAAAGTTGAATTTTTATAATTAATTAGGTTTATATCAGGAGACGAAAAAAAAAAAAAAAAAAAAAAAAAAAAATCACCCCTGGAAAAAAAAAAAACATCCTTAAATGAAATATTAAGGTATTAAGATTTCCATTATGGTATTACAGGTCAATCGAAAATAAAATTTACGAAATAGTTATTCGAAAACAACTGTTTTGAATTGAACATTTTTAATGATAGAATTAATAATTCATTATTATACCTTTAATACACTGAGATAAAAAAAAAATATATATACCACCTTCCTCTAGAATGAATAAGTGGTCATTTTCTAAATCCCTTAACTTGAAATATAGTTTTCCGAGCTATGCGCATAAGGGATCCCGGAAAAAAGGCACCGAAAAAAGGACACCGGAAAAAAGGGCACTTTTTCAATTCGAAAATCGCAAAATAATAAATATCAAATAATGATATTTAAAAAATGGCTTTCAAATTACATATTTAGAAATTTCAGTTGATTTGGTACAACATTCTATTATAGCCGCTACTGAACGAAATCGTACATTAGTGCTCAAGTGCTCCCCTGAAGAATTTTTTTAACCTTTCTGAGCTTCTCCTATATAACAAAATTTTTCATTCTTATTAGTCTATGTGGTTTCAGTAATCTTGTATCTGTTGCTTGGCTTTTACTTCGTTTAATAGATCATTATTATTATTATATATATATAGTATGTAAAACTCTGCTGTTTGAGTTCGAGTGCATGCTTCTACAGTGTTTAAGAATATAAAACTTGGCATGTGCAATGTTCCTTAGATAAAACTATGCTGATTCAATTTGAATACATATCGAACGACAGGTAGCGCTACTATTCTGTATTATTTTTCGTTTACGTGAAAGCTATATCTGAGCTTCTATGCTATGCACCAAACCCCCGTGTGCTATATATTATTAAAAACATATTCTTATTAAATTTGGCGAATATAGGCTGTCATGTAAAACTGGCATTACATTCTGTGGTTTCCCAGATGACTGTATCTCAAGAACTATTGGTGAAAATTGTACAGAATAACATATGTAAATGGTGATTATGAGAAGATAAACTGATTAAATTTTTGTTCATGTTAATCGGTAGGTGACGTTGTTATGTGAAATGATGTAGAAGGAAGTATTGGATTCGTGAATTTTTCAACTCCTATTTTCAACGAATTTGCATGTTTTTAGATGCCCTAAGCATGATTCACCCATTCTTAGAAAATGGCTGCCTGTGTTTATGTTTATGATGTGTTGGTAAAACTTTGTATCTCACAAACCATTAGACAGAATCTTAATAAGATTAGTGTTTGTTTAGACCTTGATTTTATTTGATGAAGATTAGCTTTTGGAATATATCATCCAATAGTGGCGCTGCTATGCTGTGATTCGACCCATTTAATTGAAGATTAGAACTCAGTTTCTGTAATGTATAACAGCATCCAACTTAGTATATGAGATAGACATTATGTGACACTGTGCTGCTTCATCTTGGGTGCAAATCAGCCGACACATTGCGCTGCTGAGCTGTGATTTAATTTCGTCAATGAGAAGGCCATACCTCTTCTTCTATGACATATAAATGCACCAAAATTTATATGTTGTATGGATAATGTGTGAAACCATGCTGATTCCATTTAGATGCATATCGGATAAAAGGTGGCGTTGCTATGCTGTATAATTATTATAATTATTATTTTTTTTTTCATTTACGGTTGTGGTTGTGTGGTTAAAGCCGATTGATTACGCTAGGGTCCTAGGCCTGTGGGTTAAAGGCCCTTCGTTGGGGGCTTTCGTAAGGGGTATTAGTCCTTATTTACGTGTAATTCGGATAAAACCATGGAAAACTACGAACGACTAGGTCGACGAGCGCTGCCTGTGATCGAACCTGGCACTTTCCGTATATCAGCTTTCAGTGAAGAACCGCTCTGCCACTGGTGGGGCTTTTCATTTACGGAAAGGCTATATCTAAGCTTCTTGGTTATATAAATACAATAAACTCGTTATATATTTTATTTATTAATTTGTTTTATCTTATTTATTTATTTATTTTTATAACAGAGTCTGAAAAAACATTGTTTACACGGAAATTTTCTATTTCTATATTTATTATCTGAATGCTTACCTAAAAAATTATTAACAAACGATTTATAAAACGACCGAATTATAAACAAATGATTTACTTATTGCATGTATGTCTTGGCATTCTCAGAAACGACTCTGATAAAAGTTTAGGATTAGGATTAGTATTTTGGGTGACGCTAATTCTAATTCATCCCGGGCCGAATTCCATTTTTCTATACTCGAATGGGCGAGGACTAATTTTCTTTTGTGAAAAGTCATATACAACAATTAATCTTAAAAGAGAGGATTTTTCAATTATCGTAATAATACTTAATTTAAGACGGCATTAAAATGACAGTTACTATAGAAATGTCACTTCATTTTGTCACAGACTTTATGTACGGTCGTGTAGATGGATAAATATATTCTTTACTCAATGCGACAAACATTTTATTATTATTATTATTTAAAACTTCAGTTTTGTCCCATCGTTGTATCTCAAAGTAAAAGTTTGAAATCCATTAGTCGAGAGGTTTCAGTGTATTGAATAAAATTGATTTTTATTCTCTTATAGTAACTTGATTAAATATTTAATCTCATTTCACAATTTCACTTCAATCAGATACGAGGACGTAGATTCAGATGTGAAATAAAAATTCTAACTGGAGTTGGAGGCCCATGGCTCCCAGGCCTTTTTCTATGAGGATGTTGTTGGTTGTGCATATATTGTCATCGGAATTATTCATTTAAAAGCCAATTTCAGCTCGATCGGATATTAGGAAGTCAGTTAAAATTTGCTTGCATTGATTTGATTTTACACTGACAAACACAAACGAAGTAAAATAAAAGCATGCTAAAACATGAATTTCTTTGCATAGGAATTTTTATTTCTCTGCGGATAAAAGCCCTTTGAAAAATTATTTGCGAAAGAGGAATTTTATTTATTTATGCCCTCTTCTAATTAAGCTTGAGGAATGAAAGATTAATGGAGGAAGAAGGGAAAAATACTTCATCTAGTTTAGACATGAATATTCAAAATTGCTTTTTCTTAGGTATAATAACAAATATAAATGGTTCATTTATTTTTTAATGCAGTGCTTCTCCCCTCGTATAATGTTAAGTAAAGTGTAAAAATATAAGTATGAAGCCGTAACATTCTCTGTGTGGAAATTTTACACCTTTTAGAATCTTAGAATATAATAACATATTTATGTTTCCTGATAACAAAATACTTTTTTAAAAGAAATCATTCATTTCCCCCCCCCCCTGCGGAGCCCACCAGAGGCCGAGCAGTTCTGCGCTCAAAGCTAGTAGACGGGAGGTGCCGGGTTTGATCGCAGGTCGCGCTGGTCGGCCTAGCCGTTTGGAGTTTTGCGTGGTTGTCTCCGAAACTTGCGTAAATATGGGCTAGGAACCTTTGAAGTTTCCCGACGGAGGGCACTTTTCCTCAGGCCTAGGACACAAGTGCAGTCAATCGGCTTTAATTCCCCCCACCCCCCACAAACACAACCTCTGCCCGGATACAATATGTAGATATATTCAAAAACATATGTACCAGTGCATTGCGTCTTCCTAAAAGTTTTATAGAAGATACTTGAAAGAGAATAAAAAACATCAAATACAGATTTTATTTTATTTTATTTATTTATTTATTTATTTTTCATTCTGTACCCAAACCCCCACACAAAAAGGATAGAACATATACGTAGTCCAGAAATGTGACGGCAGCGGAATGAAACTATTAGATAACTTTTTCTTCTTTTAACACTTCGAAATAAACCGAAAAACTCGCAAAAGTTATCCGAAAATTCGCAGAAGTTCTTCGAAAATACATATATATATATATATATATATATTATATACACAAACTCGTAAAAATGTATATAAATTTTTTATGTTTCAAGTATTAACATTTCGAAAAATACGAGATAACAGGCAAAAGTTACTCGCATTGCCTTTGGTTACTCGGTATGTTAGTATTTAAACAGCTTTATTTACTCGAAAGGGAAGGTAGGACACCACACACACGCAATATAAATATATATATATATATATATATATATATATATATACACTTATCATTTCTACTGATTAAACTGCGTAAAAAAATAAATGAATAAATAAATTCAATCGTCTACCAACTAGGTTATCGTGGAAACCATTATAGGTAGATTTTTGCCGTGTACCAAAATAAGATATTAAATCTTTTTTATGTTTAAAGAAATAACGTATTGAAACAAACGCTGTTAAATGTTACTCGCATTGCCTCTGGTTACTCAGTGTGTTGGTGTTTAAACTGCTTTGGTTACTTGTTGTACACCTTGAGTTGGACACCTCTCACACTCACAAAATGTATGTATACTTATGATTTCTACTTATGAAATATCAAAGAAGAAATTTAAAATAAATAAGTAAATTTAAAATAGCCTATTAACTGAGTTTTCGTGGACACTATTAAGTAGAATTTAGTTGTGTACTTAAATTAAAAAAAAGCATATATATATATATATATATATATATATATATATTATGTTTCAAGAAATAACATTTCAGAAGAAACGAAGTAACTGGCAAGTTCCTCGCATTGCATTTGGTTACTCGGTGTGTTGGTGTTTAAACTGCTTTAGTTCCTCGAAAGGGAGGGTAGGAGACAACACACACACACACACAATAAAAAAAAAGTATATATTCTTATCATTTCTACTTATAAAATAGTTTAACAAAATAAATAAATTCAGAAAAGTCCCGTTTATCCGAGAGAGTGGGAAATGGACGACATCAAAAAAAGGCAGGATCGAGAAGTTTTTTGCTCAAGAAGAAACAGAAACAAATAATTATTAAAAAATAAAATAAAATAAAATAAAAAAATAAAAAATCAAATGTATATCGTGTTTGTGTTTTTATTTATTTATTTATTTATTTTTAATTTTGTAGACTATAGTACAGCACTGTTTAACTTAGTGTGCCTTGGCTTGATCATAACTCCCCTTTTTTGCTTAAAATTTTTACATTCTTCAGTAAACAAAAAACAAATATTTTTACTGTAAATGGGAATATTTTTATTGCTTGTATGTTTAATATACAATATAACCAAGTTTTTTATTTAGAATATTTTTTTTTTTTTTAATCTCATTTTCCATAATTTCCATACATTTTGAGGTTTATTCGCTCCAAGCTATTGAATTCCGAGGGTTAAATGTAAATAAATTCAATAATTTACCTACCGGGTTTTCGTGGATACCCTTAGGTAGATTTTTGTCATGTACTTTAATATGATCTAAAAAAAATTTCTGTTTCAAAAAACATTTCCAAACAAACTAGTAACTGAGAAAAGTTACTCACATTGCATTTGGTTACTCGGTGCGTTAGTGTTTAAACTGCTATAGTTACTCGAAAGGGAAAGTAGGACACCACACACACACACACAAATATATATATATACTTATCATTTCTACTCATTACATTGCGTAAAAAATGAATACATGAATAAATTCAATAGTTCACCAACTAAGTTGCCATGGAAACCATTATATAGATTTTTGTCATGTACGAAAATAAGACATATATACTTTTTTTTTTTTTTTTTTTTTTTTTTTAAAGAAATAATGTTTTGAAACAAACTCTGGTAAAAGTTACTCACACTGCATCTGGTTACTCAGTGTGTTGGTGTTTAAACTGCTTTAGTTACTCTAAAGGGAGGGTTGGACACTGCTTCTACTCTCTCTTACACATGGATTGCTGTAGCCCAGTTGGTAGAGCGTCGGGCTCGTAATTGAAAGATTGTGGGTTCGATACTCGAGCCGGCCAAAGACCGTCGTGTATATTAATGGTGGCTGGTGCATATAAGATCTGTCTTATCCGTAATATCCTCCATATTCCCATCAAAATTATACCTCTAGGGGTCACCAAAGCGGAAGATCCGTCCTTTCCGTGGAAGATCAAAATTGCGATGACATGTAACCGGATGATCTCTAAGGGTGAGTCTCAGACCTTCGCCAATCGTCCATTGCGTAGCACTATTGCGACGCGGAACCCAAAGAATCATTCAATTAGTCTATTTCACACACACCTCACCTATATATACATATCATTTCTAATTATAAAATTGCTTACAAAAGAAATTTAAAATAAATAAGTAAATTTAAAATTGTGTATCAATTGGGTTTTTCGTGGACACTATTAAGTACAACTTGGTCGTGTACTTTAATAAAAATCATATTTTTTTTTTTTTTTTTTTTTTTTTTTTTTCAAGAAATAACATTTCGGAAGAAACGAAGTAATTGGCAAGTTCCTCGCATTGCATTTGGTTACTCGGTGTGTTGGTGTTTAAACTGCTTTAGTTACTCGAAAGGGAGGGTAGGACACAACACATGCGCACACACGCAATCAAAAAAGAAAAAAGTACACATTCTTATCATTTCTATTTATAAAATAGTTTAACAAAGTAAATAAATTAAGAGAAGTCCTGTTTATCCGAGAGAGTAGAAAAAAGGCGCGATCAAAAAAGGGCAGGATCGAGAAATTTTTTGCTCAAGAAGAAACGGAAACAAATAATTATATATATATATATATATAAAAAAGGATAAAAAATCAAATGCATATCGTGTTTGTGCTTTTATTTATTTATTTATTTTTATTTTTGAACAATATAGTACAGCACTCTTTAACTCAGTGTTCCTTGGCTTGATCATAACTCCCCTTTTTTGCTTAAAATTTTTACATTCTTCAATAAACAAAAAACAAATATTTTTACTGTACATGAGAATATTTTTATTACTTGTATGTTTATTATACTATATCACCAAACTTTTTATTTAGAATATATTTTTTTATTATCTCATTATATTATATTTTGTTTGTACAGATAATAAGAACGGTAAAAGAAAAGCTGATTCCTATATTTTGTTAATACAATGCATAAGCCAAAATAAGTTGATTTATTAGTTTAACCGTGCCTTTAAGACAGCTCAGTAGTAAGTGTTGTCATAATTAATCTAGTATAAAACCTAAGTTCAATAGCATATGTTAGCGACCATCATAATTAAAGATTTAATAGGTTATTCACAATGTTAATGTTTGTTCTAAAAGTTACTCTAAAAGACGGTAGCTGGTATTTAATGTGTGTGTCATCTATAGAATATATACGAGCAGAAAAATAAAGCCTGCACTTTGTCTTTTCTTTGTTTATATTTGCAATTAATTATTATTATATAGTTAAAATTAAAAACTACTGAAAGTTTAAAATTAAAAGTTGTTTCACGTGTACACATATTATAAAAACGTATAAAATCACTTTTAAAAACACGTATATAAAAATATCTTTATTAAAATCAGACACAAAGCTTTTCGCTATTATTAAAATAGCATCTTCAGGTGTTGTTAATTAACACAGTAGACAGCATTATGCACTGGAGAAGTTCATTATAGTTATAGTTAAAAAAAAAAAATAAAGTCTTGTAAACATCACGAGTCCTTTTAGAACACACAGAAAAATTTCAGCATACCGAATTAGACATATATATATATATATATACAGAGCCGCCATCCTAATCCGGCAAATTGTTAGTACCGCCCATTTTTCTACACCACCTAATTTTTAAAGTATTTTTCTTCAAATATATTTGCGATCAATTAAGAAGAAAAAAACTCTATAAAATCATTGGTGTAGAAAAAGGGGCGGTACAAACAATTTGCCGGATTAGATTGGCAGCTCTGTATATATATACATATACATATATATATATATATTTAACAATAACTGTAATGAACTTCTCCAGTATATAATGCTGTTTACTCTGTTAATTAACAACACCTGAAGATGCTATTTTAATAATAGCGAAAAGCTTTGTGTATGATTTAAATAAAAATATTTTTATGTACGTGTTTTTAGAAGTGATTTTATACGTTTTTATATTATTATATACCTTTGTAAGATTTATCTGTATCAAAAACCACTGAGAATGAAAATAGTATTTTATTTTATTTTTCTTCAGACAATAAGAACGGTGAAAGATAAGCTAATTTTTATATTTTGTGAATAAGTTGCATAAATTATTTGTTTAACCATGTCTTTAAGACAGCTCAGATATAAAATGTTCTCATAATAAATCTCGGATAAAATCTAAGTTCAATAGCATATGTTAGCTACCAATATAATTAAAGATAGAATAGTTTACTCACAATGCTAGTGTTTATTCTAAAAGTTACTCTAAAAGACGGTAGCTGGTATTTAATGTGTGTGTTACTTATAGTATATATACGAATAGAAGAATAAAGACTGTACTTTGTCTTTTTTTAATTTATATTTGTAATTAATTATTATTATATACCCTTGTAAGATTTCTCTGTATCAAAACCCGTTGAGTTATTTTAAAATAATTGGAAATATTATATTATATTATGTTTCTACAGACAATAAGAATGGTGATTCTTAAGAAAAGCTGATTCTTATTGTTATCTTAAAAGTTTTAAAGAAAAGCTGATTCTTATTTTCTGTAAATATGTTGCATATATTATTAGTTTAATCACGCCTTTAAGACAGCTGAGTAATAAAAATGTTCTCATAATTAAACTAGGATAAAAACTGAATTCAATAGCATATGTTAGCTACCAATATAATTAAAGATAGAATAGGTTACTCACAATGATAGTGTTTATTCTAAAAGTTACTCTAAAAGACGGTAGCTGGTATTTAATGTGTGTGTCGTTTATAGAATATATACGAATAGAAGAATAAATCCTGTATTTTGCCATTTCTTTATTTATACCTGTAATTTATTATTATTATGTATCTTTGTAAGATTTCTCCGTATCAAAAACACTTGAGTTACTTTAAAATAATTGGAAATATTGTATTATACCTTGTTTGTACAGAGAATAAAAACGGTAAAAAAAAAAAAAAAAAAAAAAAAAAAAGCTGTTTTTATATTTTGTGAATAAGTTGCATAAATTATTAGTTTAACCATGTCTTTAAGACAGGTCAGTTATAAAATGTTGTCAAAATAAATCTAGGATAAAACCTAAGTTCAATAGCATATGTTCATTTTTTTTAATTAACTTAAGTATGAAATTTAGGTGTCCACACTTCATTTTAATTCATTTCAGTCATTTTAAAAAGTACGTGTCCCAGTTTTACGGTCAAAAAATGAGATTAAAAATAATATTAAAAAATAAGAACAAAAATAAAAATTTACAGATTGAAATTAATAGTCCTCCGTGATAAACTAAATTCTTCCTTTGACAGAATTCTTAATTTATTTTATTTTTTAATTAATTTATTTTTATTTTCTCTCCCGGTACCATTTAAAAGGTTTGGGGAATACACTGTAAGCAATCACTAATATGATTAATCAATGCTGTAAAATACCTTTTGTAAATATTAATTTACCATTTATTCATAACTTTAATCATAACCTCTCTATTTTATCATTATTATTATTATTTATTACTTACGTTATAGGTGTTTACTTCTAAATATTTAAAAGATTATAATTTAAAAGGAAGTATTCAAGAAATAAGTTCATTCAGTTATTCCCCCCACTCCCCCCCCCCGAAAAAAAAGGTGATTTTTTTTAATACATATTTTTTTTATTTATATCTTACATCAATATCGTTACATGATCTCTTTTGTTAGTGAATTTAGTTTGACATGTCTTTTCATTGACGAAAGACTTATAAAATAAATTTAAATATAGTTTTTCAGATACATATGTGAAATATGAGATTTATTGTGTTTTAATTTAATTATTTTATAATTTATTTATTAAAAAAATATCTCATTTATGTAATCATCAAATATATTTTTAAATTTAGATTGTTATTATTATTATTATTCTATTTTTTAATTGAAATCTAAAATGTTTAAATTTTCCTTAGATGTAGAAGAGAATTTTATTACTAAAAACCTACTCTAAGTTGTCAGATACAAGTTTAGAAATATATTATCATTATTAGAAATATAAATTTTAGTAAGGGAGGTTTCTGATGTTTTAAAAATAAAACCTAAATAAAACCATTTTTGATTGAGGTATAACGTCTAACGGAGGTATTTTCTGAATATCATGGAAAAACTTATTATCATCGATGTATTTATCCGAATCCTTGGGAAATCTCTATAAAACCTAAAAAAGTGCAGGTTTTCAAAGGTTCAAAAACTAAAACTAAAAAAATACGTTTTTGGTTGCAGGTATAGTGGTGGTATTATTTAAATACAATAGGAAAACTTATTATCATCGATGTATTTATTTGAAACCTTTGGAAGCCTCTACAAGACCTAAAACAGTGCAGGTTTTAAAAGGTTTTAAAATTAAAACCTTTAAAAAACATTTTTGATTGTAGGTATAGTGGAGGTGTTATCTAAATACCATAGGAAAACTTACTATTCTCGATGTATTTATATGAAACCTTGGGAAACATCTATAAGACCTAAAACAGTGCAGGTTTTAAAAAGTTTTAAAAATAAAACGTTTAAAAAACGTTTTTGACTGTAGATATTATCCAAATGCCATAGGGAAACTTATTATCACCGATGTATTTATCCGAAACCTTAGGAAACCTCTAGAAAACATAAAACCACGTAGGTTTTCAGGAGGTTTTAAGAATAAAACCTAAAGAAAACTTAGATAAGGTTTCTTTTCAGGAAGTATTTTTTAGCGAAACTTCAAAGAAACCTTTTAAATACCTGAAAACCTAGATAAAACCATAAAAAAAGTTTTAGAAAACCTTAAATTTTAGTAAGGGTTAGTTCTTTTTTTTTTTTTTTTTTTCTAGTCTTGCCAGTTTGTTGATTCATTACCCTCAAGCATAATTTACAACTTTTTTACTGAAATTTCACAAGATTTTTTATTTATTTGTTTGTTTGCTTGATTGTTCGTTTGTTTTTATTTTTATTTATTTATTTTTATTATTATTATTATTTTTTTTTTACCATTTTCTGAATACTAATTTATAACAATAGTTTACAACTCAGTAACGAAGAAATTTAACTTTTTAAGGGGGAAAAATGTTTTAATAGGAGGTAAATGCAACACATCTTCTAATTAATTAATTAATTTTTTTACATAATTTCATCATCCCGCCCAACCATCCAGCCAAACCACACCCCCCATCGTCTGTAATCAAACATCTGCCCACCCAACCTCCATCGTTTTTATTGTCTTTATTTTTATTTTTATTTTTTGGTAACATACACAAAAGTGTACTTTTTTATGTTACTGACGGAGAACTGATTATGGATACAAAATAGAATATATGAAGTTTTTAGGAAAACCATTTTAGCAGTGACAGTGATCAATTTATTAATATTCTAATTTTTATGCTTTGAAGAGCATAAATTAGTTCGAAATAAGTGGTTAATGATGATGTGTTCTATGCAACGAAATATTAATATATATATATTTACATATTTATATCGTTTTTCATATGATACTTGGTTATATCTACTGCAATGTTTGAAAAACCTTTCAATATATATATATATATATATATATATATAATATATGTATACTTCTTTTCATTTCTACGTATAAAATTGCGTAAAAAATGAAATAATAAATAAGTGAATAAATTCAATAGTCTATCAATTAGGCTTTCGCGGACACCATTAGGTAGATTTTAGTTGTGTAATAAAATAAAATAAATATATTTGTGTTTCAAGAAATACCATTTCAAAACAAACGAAGATACTGGCATAAGTTACTCAAATTGCATTTGGTTAGTCGATGCGTTCAAACAAAACTTTTCAGCGGAACAAAACTTTTCAACGGAGACCTTTTTCACCCTTGAGCATTAATGTACGATTTCATTCGCTAGTGCTATAATAGCAAATTACTCATAAAGATATTCTTAGTTATGTAATCAAAAATGCTAATAGTAATTCTTTCTTTCTTCATTATAATTAATTTATGTTATTTTAAAGATGGAGTAAACTGAAAGCACACTGTTTAGATGAAAGATTTGAATATTTACACCTATATTATTTAAATGCATCTTAAAAAAAAAAAAAAGAAAGAAAGAAAAAGAAAGATGGAAAGAAAGAAAGAAAAAAGAAAAAAAATGGTCGAGATTTGACCACTGCGCAATACCAGTAAAAACTAATAAACAGCATTAGAAATTTTCTTTATTGTTTTTTTTTTTTTTTTAAATCTTTTATTTTGAGTGTGAATAAAGTTTTTTTTTTATAATTTAGATGCTTTTGACGTTTAAAAAATATTTATTTAAATAAGTTAAATATATTTAAATGATTATCAGTTATCCAGTTTTTCTTTAATAAATTTTTATATTATTTCTTGACATAATATTTTTATTACCGCAATATAAAACCTTTTTTTCTAATAATCTGCCCGTATATGTTAAAATTTACAAAGTTTAAAAATTTCTTGATTTAGAGAAGAATTATGCTAATTGTATTCACGAAGGCCAAAGTTTTATGTAACTGCCAAAAAGCAACTAGAAAGTACAAAATATTGAGGAAACCTCTAACATAGCAACCCTGAAAGCTTGAGAAACCTAAACACACTAGGGTTGCCGCGTTTGTACGCGACCGCTTTAGCGAGTAACCGCCGGGAAAGAGTCTGGGTTTGAGGCTGCATTTTTACACACCGTCAGATGGCGCTAAATACACACACGGCTTATATATACACACGGTGTGTGTTGATGATTGCCGAATAACGCATCTCCGAGTAACTTCAAGAAAAGTGGTGCAGAGCATAGAAAAAACCTTAAAAAACGTCGTGACATGCTTAAACAAACCGAGTAACCAGCAAAAGTTACTCGCATTGTATTTGGTTACTCGGTGTGTTGGTGTTTAAACTGCTTTAGTTACTCGAAAGGGAGGGTAAGACAACGCACGCACACACACACACACACACAGACACTTCTCTTTATTTATATAGAAGATAACAGACATTTTTGTTGTTTTTTAGCAACATTTTAGGGGATCTAAGCATATTGTTCAGTGCGATCCCCATGATTCAGTTGGAAAATCTGCAGCCGATGAACATTGTGT